>CABFOC020000024.1:7500-12500 GCA_902141235.2 Clonostachys solani | reverse complement strand
CTCCCGAGGCGTCCTCCCAAAGCCCAACGTACCCAACCCTTAGAGCCAATCCTTATCCCGAAGTTACGGATCTATTTTGCCGACTTCCCTTATCTACATTGTTCTATCAACCAGAGGCTGTTCACCTTGGAGACCTGCTGCGGTTATGAGTACGACCTGGCGTGAGAATTATTCCTTCCCGCGGATTTTCAAGGGACGTCGAGAGCGCACCAGACCCAGCAGAGGTGCTGGGCTCTTCCGGCCATTAAACCCTAGCTCCGGACAAACCGATTTCAGGGTGATAGACCGTTAAGAAGAAAAGAGAACTCTGCCTGGGGCCCCCGCCGTCGTCTCCGCGTTCAGTTGCGTTGCCGCGCAAAACCCACATCCAGGTGCCGGAATATTGACCGGCTTCCCTTTCGCCACACGGCGCAAAGTGCGCCTTTGAAACGGAACTTCCCTATGGCTTAGGATCGACTAACCCACGTCCAACCGCTGTTCACATGGAACCTTTCCCCACTTCGGTCCTTCAAGTTCTCATTGAAGTATTTGCTACTACCACCAAGATCTGCACTAGAGGCCGTTCAACCCGGGCTCACGCCCTAGGCTTCGTCACTGACCTCCACGTCCGCCTACTCCTCAGGGCATCGTTTCTACCCTGAGGCGAGGTATGGGTGAGACGCTTGAGCGCCATCCATTTTCAGGGCTAGTACATTCGGTTGGTGAGTTGTTACACAGTCCTTAGCGGATTCCGACTTCCATGGCCACCGTCCAACTGTCTGGATGTACTAACACCTTTTGTGGTGTCTGATGAGCGTCTACTCTGGCACCTTAACCTCGCGTTCGGTTCATCCCGCATCGCCAGTTCTGCTTACCAAAAATGGCCCACTAGTATTGATACATTCGAATGCCCACGTTCAATTAAGCAACAAGGGCTTCTTACATATTTAAAGTTTGAGAATGGATGAAGGCAAATATAGCGCCCCCGGGTCCCTAATCATTCGCTTTACCTCATAAAACTGAGTTCAATACTGCTATCCTGAGGGAAACTTCGGCGGAAACCAGCTACTAGAAGGTTCGATTAGTCTTTCGCCCCCATGCCCATATTTGACGATCGATTTGCACGTCAGAACCGCTGCGAGCCTCCACCAGAGTTTCCTCTGGCTTCACCCTATACAGGCATAGTTCACCTTCTTTCGGGTCCGGCCCGTATGTCTTACTCAAATCCATCCGAGAACATCAGGATCGGTCGGAGATGCGCCGAAGCTCTCTCCTACGTTCACTTTCATTACGCGTAGGGGTTTGACACCCGAACACTCGCATACGAAGACGACTCCTTGGTCCGTGTTTCAAGACGGGTCGTTGATGACCATTACGCCAGCATCCTTGCAGAGCGCGAACCTCAGTCCACCCCAGGGTATTACGCAGTGGGCTATAACACTCCCGAAGGAGCCACATTCCCAGAGCCTTTATCCCCCGGAGCGAACTGATGCTGGCCTGGGCAGGCAGAGTGCACCGCGGAGAACCACGGATGATCAACCTGCCCAAGTCTGGTCATGAACGCTTCCCTTTCAACAATTTCACGTACTTTTTAACCCTCTTTTCAAAGTGCTTTTCATCTTTCGATCACTCTACTTGTGCGCTATCGGTCTCTGGCCGGTATTTAGCTTTAGAAGACGTATACCTCCCATTTAGAGCAGCATTCCCAAACTACTCGACTCGTCGAAGGAGTTTCACAGAGGCTAGGCATCCAACCGTACGGGGCTCTCACCCTCTATGGCGTCCCGTTCCAGGGAACTCGGAAGGCGCGTCGCCAGAAACATCCTCTACAAATTACAACTCGGGCTTGCGCCAGATTTCAAATTTGAGCTGTTGCCGCTTCACTCGCCGTTACTAGGGCAATCCCTGTTGGTTTCTTTTCCTCCGCTTATTGATATGCTTAAGTTCAGCGGGTATTCCTACCTGATCTGAGGTCAACCTTGGAAAGTTGGGGGTTTAACGGCAGGGGCTCGTCGCTGTCCGATGCGGAATATTACTACTTCGCAGAGGAGGCCACGACGGGTCCGCCACTAGATTTAGGGGCCGGCCGTCCCTCGCGGGCTTTGGCCGATCCCCAACACCACGCCCTAGGGGCATGAGGGTTGAAATGACGCTCAGACAGGCATGCCCGCCAGAATACTGGCGGGCGCAATGTGCGTTCAAAGATTCGATGATTCACTGAATTCTGCAATTCACATTACTTATCGCATTTCGCTGCGTTCTTCATCGATGCCAGAACCAAGAGATCCGTTGTTGAAAGTTTTTATTTATTTGTAAAAACTACTCAGAAGATTCCAAAATAAAACAAGAGTTAAGTTTCCTAGGCGGGCGCCTGATCCGGGGCACACGAGGTGCCCGGGGCAATCCCGCCGAAGCAACAGTAGGTATGTTCACATGGGTTTGGGAGTTGTAAACTCGGTAATGATCCCTCCGCTGGTTCACCAACGGAGACCTTGTTACGACTTTTACTTCCTCTAAATGACCGAGTTTGGAGAGCTTTCCGGCCCTGAGTGGTGGTTTCCCTCCTCTCTGGGCCAGTCCGGACGCCTCACTGAGCCATTCAATCGGTAGTAGCGACGGGCGGTGTGTACAAAGGGCAGGGACGTAATCAACGCAAGCTGATGACTTGCGCTTACTAGGGATTCCTCGTTGAAGAGCAATAATTGCAATGCTCTATCCCCAGCACGACGGAGTTTAACAAGATTACCCAGGCCTTTCGGCCAAGGGAGTACTCGCTGGCTCCGTCAGTGTAGCGCGCGTGCGGCCCAGAACATCTAAGGGCATCACAGACCTGTTATTGCCTCAAACTTCCATCGGCTTGAGCCGATAGTCCCTCTAAGAAGCCAGCGTACTGCCAAAGCAATACGGGCTAGTTAGCAGGTTAAGGTCTCGTTCGTTATCGCAATTAAGCAGACAAATCACTCCACCAACTAAGAACGGCCATGCACCACCACCCACAAAATCAAGAAGAGCTCTCAATCTGTCAATCCTCATTGTGTCTGGACCTGGTGAGTTTCCCCGTGTTGAGTCAAATTAAGCCGCAGGCTCCACCCCTGGTGGTGCCCTTCCGTCAATTTCTTTAAGTTTCAGCCTTGCGACCATACTCCCCTGGAGCCCAAGCACTTTGATTTCTCGTAAGGTGCCGAACGAGTCAATTTTTAACATCGTCCGATCCCTAGTCGGCATAGTTTATGGTTAAGACTACGACGGTATCTGATCGTCTTCGATCCCCTAACTTTCGTTCCTGATTAATGAAAACATCCTTGGCAAATGCTTTCGCAGTAGTTAGTCTTCAATAAATCCAAGAATTTCACCTCTGACAATTGAATACTGATGCCCCGACTGTCCCTATTAATCATTACGGCGGTCCTAGAAACCAACAAAATAGAACCACACGTCCTATTTTATTATTCCATGCTAATGTATTCGAGCAAAGGCCTGCCTGGAGCACTCTAATTTTTTCAAAGTAAAAGTCCTGTTTCCCCGCTACACCCAGTGAAGGGCATAGGGTTCCACAGAGGGAAAGGCCCGGCCGGACCAGTACACGCGGTGAGGCGGACCGGCCAGCCAGGCCCAAGGTTCAACTACGAGCTTTTTAACCACAACAACTTTAATATACGCTATTGGAGCTGGAATTACCGCGGCTGCTGGCACCAGACTTGCCCTCCAATTGTTCCTCGTTAAGGGATTTAAATTGTACTCATTCCAATTACAAGATCCAAAAGAACCCTGTATCAGTATTTATTGTCACTACCTCCCCGAGTCGGGATTGGGTAATTTGCGCGCCTGCTGCCTTCCTTGGATGTAGTAGCCGTTTCTCAGGCTCCTTCTCCGGGGTCGAGCCCTAACCCTCCGTTACCCGTTGCAACCATGTTTGGCCAATACCCAAACATCGAAAGTTGATAGGGAAGAAATTTGAATGAACCATCGCCGGCGCAAGGCCATGCGATTCGAGAAGTTATCATGAATCACCAGAGAGCCCCGAAGGGCATTGGTTTTTAATCTAATAAATACATCCCTTCCGAAGTCGGGATTTTAAGCATGTATTAGCTCTAGAATTACCACGGTTATCCAAGTAGTAAGGTACTATCAAATAAACGATAACTTATATAATGAGCCATTCGCAGTTTCGCCGTATAATTGCTTATACTTAGACATGCATGGCTTAATCTTTGAGACAAGCATATGACTACTGGCAGAATCAACCAGGTAACTATCGTTCGCCGGGGTTGGCCACCAGCGCCCACGAGGAGCACTGGAGAATTAGTTACTGAACGGCACTCGTGAGAGCGCGCCGTACACAGCACCAGCGGCAGGGCCACCGACGCCGCGCACGGCAATCCACCTTCCCCCTCTCAGTTCCCCAGGGCATCCTTCCACCACACCAAGACCACTAGGGCCGGTGCGGCTTGGGCGCCCCAAGAGGAGTGCTCAGCGCACAGCTTCAACCATGGCGGTGTCCGCTGCGCGTGGCGATCTCCCGTTGCTCAGTGGTAAGTCTAGCCATCGGCCATCCATCCACAGAACCCATCCAGCGCCGGCGAGAGCAGAACTCTCCCCAGACCAGGCATCCTCAGTACGACGTACCGCACGCGGCCGCTTTCGTGAGGGTCGACGCCCACTATGAATCACCCGCTAACGAGGCCGAGGCCTGACAAGTTTGTCCAAGTGACCACTCAGTGGGAATCTGCAAGATACGGTACAGTAGAAGAGATTTCGCACAGCGGATCGGCCCAGCTAGTTATAGTTGACCCGAGACGCTGTGTGTGGTTTGCTGCAGTGCCTTAGGCTCTCGCCTTCAGCGCTCGCGCCCCTCTCTCATAGGTGCACCGACCCACATTTACCCTCGTGCACGCCACGGTCGCTTCCCGGGCCGATTTTTATTTTCCGCAAAATTCATTTGTATGGGAAATCAAAAAAATCGACTCACGACCACCAAATCGCGCGACCGATATACATGACTTTTTTTGAAGTGGTGCTCA
>CABFOC020000023.1:2500-5000 GCA_902141235.2 Clonostachys solani | reverse complement strand
ATCGTTTATTTGATAGTACTTACTACTTGGATAACCGTGGTAATTCTAGAGCTAATACATGCTTAAAATCCCGACTTCGGAAGGGATGTATTTATTAGATTAAAAACCAATGCCCTTCGGGGCTCTCTGGTGATTCATGATAACTTCTCGAATCGCATGGCCTTGCGCCGGCGATGGTTCATTCAAATTTCTTCCCTATCAACTTTCGATGTTTGGGTATTGGCCAAACATGGTTGCAACGGGTAACGGAGGGTTAGGGCTCGACCCCGGAGAAGGAGCCTGAGAAACGGCTACTACATCCAAGGAAGGCAGCAGGCGCGCAAATTACCCAATCCCGACTCGGGGAGGTAGTGACAATAAATACTGATACAGGGTTCTTTTGGATCTTGTAATTGGAATGAGTACAATTTAAATCCCTTAACGAGGAACAATTGGAGGGCAAGTCTGGTGCCAGCAGCCGCGGTAATTCCAGCTCCAATAGCGTATATTAAAGTTGTTGTGGTTAAAAAGCTCGTAGTTGAACCTTGGGCCTGGCTGGCCGGTCCGCCTCACCGCGTGTACTGGTCCGGCCGGGCCTTTCCCTCTGTGGAACCCTATGCCCTTCACTGGGTGTAGCGGGGAAACAGGACTTTTACTTTGAAAAAATTAGAGTGCTCCAGGCAGGCCTTTGCTCGAATACATTAGCATGGAATAATAAAATAGGACGTGTGGTTCTATTTTGTTGGTTTCTAGGACCGCCGTAATGATTAATAGGGACAGTCGGGGGCATCAGTATTCAATTGTCAGAGGTGAAATTCTTGGATT
This sequence comes from Clonostachys solani, assembly GCA_902141235.2. NCBI lineage: Eukaryota > Fungi > Ascomycota > Sordariomycetes > Hypocreales > Bionectriaceae > Clonostachys > Clonostachys solani. Next base: position 4,196 of record CABFOC020000023.1, on the reverse strand, counting down.
TATTGAAGACTAACTACTGCGAAAGCATTTGCCAAGGATGTTTTCATTAATCAGGAACGAAAGTTAGGGGATCGAAGACGATCAGATACCGTCGTAGTCTTAACCATAAACTATGCCGACTAGGGATCGGACGATGTTAAAAATTGACTCGTTCGGCACCTTACGAGAAATCAAAGTGCTTGGGCTCCAGGGGGAGTATGGTCGCAAGGCTGAAACTTAAAGAAATTGACGGAAGGGCACCACCAGGGGTGGAGCCTGCGGCTTAATTTGACTCAACACGGGGAAACTCACCAGGTCCAGACACAATGAGGATTGACAGATTGAGAGCTCTTTCTTGATTTTGTGGGTGGTGGTGCATGGCCGTTCTTAGTTGGTGGAGTGATTTGTCTGCTTAATTGCGATAACGAACGAGACCTTAACCTGCTAACTAGCCCGTATTGCTTTGGCAGTACGCTGGCTTCTTAGAGGGACTATCGGCTCAAGCCGATGGAAGTTTGAGGCAATAACAGGTCTGTGATGCCCTTAGATGTTCTGGGCCGCACGCGCGCTACACTGACGGAGCCAGCGAGTACTCCCTTGGCCGAAAGGCCTGGGTAATCTTGTTAAACTCCGTCGTGCTGGGGATAGAGCATTGCAATTATTGCTCTTCAACGAGGAATCCCTAGTAAGCGCAAGTCATCAGCTTGCGTTGATTACGTCCCTGCCCTTTGTACACACCGCCCGTCGCTACTACCGATTGAATGGCTCAGTGAGGCGTCCGGACTGGCCCAGAGAGGAGGGAAACCACCACTCAGGGCCGGAAAGCTCTCCAAACTCGGTCATTTAGAGGAAGTAAAAGTCGTAACAAGGTCTCCGTTGGTGAACCAGCGGAGGGATCATTACCGAGTTTACAACTCCCAAACCCATGTGAACATACCTACTGTTGCTTCGGCGGGATTGCCCCGGGCACCTCGTGTGCCCCGGATCAGGCGCCCGCCTAGGAAACTTAACTCTTGTTTTATTTTGGAATCTTCTGAGTAGTTTTTACAAATAAATAAAAACTTTCAACAACGGATCTCTTGGTTCTGGCATCGATGAAGAACGCAGCGAAATGCGATAAGTAATGTGAATTGCAGAATTCAGTGAATCATCGAATCTTTGAACGCACATTGCGCCCGCCAGTATTCTGGCGGGCATGCCTGTCTGAGCGTCATTTCAACCCTCATGCCCCTAGGGCGTGGTGTTGGGGATCGGCCAAAGCCCGCGAGGGACGGCCGGCCCCTAAATCTAGTGGCGGACCCGTCGTGGCCTCCTCTGCGAAGTAGTAATATTCCGCATCGGACAGCGACGAGCCCCTGCCGTTAAACCCCCAACTTTCCAAGGTTGACCTCAGATCAGGTAGGAATACCCGCTGAACTTAAGCATATCAATAAGCGGAGGAAAAGAAACCAACAGGGATTGCCCTAGTAACGGCGAGTGAAGCGGCAACAGCTCAAATTTGAAATCTGGCGCAAGCCCGAGTTGTAATTTGTAGAGGATGTTTCTGGCGACGCGCCTTCCGAGTTCCCTGGAACGGGACGCCATAGAGGGTGAGAGCCCCGTACGGTTGGATGCCTAGCCTCTGTGAAACTCCTTCGACGAGTCGAGTAGTTTGGGAATGCTGCTCTAAATGGGAGGTATACGTCTTCTAAAGCTAAATACCGGCCAGAGACCGATA
>CABFOC020000021.1:0-89285 GCA_902141235.2 Clonostachys solani | reverse complement strand
CACCCTATTATATATACCTATTATAACCTAGTATTTAACTATTAGTTCTAGTATATTATATACTATATTAAATTAATCTAGGTAGAGGTAGCCTTTATTTAAGTTTTAGTTTAATAGATTAATTTAGATTTAAGTTTATAATATAATAGAAAAGCTTCTAGGAAAGGTTATTATATTTAAGGTTTATAATATCTACTAGAAAAGTTAGATCTATAAGGTTAGATTAATTAATTATATCTATAAGTGTAGTATAGTATTTATTATAATAAAATCTTTATTATTAGTATATAGCCTAGTTAATTCCTAATGCCTAGTAATTTATATAGTTATATATTATATAGTGATATTATATATATTAATATATAGATATAAAGAGATCTAATTATATTAAAAGGTTTCCTCTTTTATATAGCTATTAATATTAGTAAGAAGGACCTTATAGCCTTTATAATTATTAATAATAAAAGCACTCTTTATATAGTTAATATTATAACCCTCTTAATCCCTAGGACTTATTAAAATTATCTTAAAGGTAATTAAATTAAGATTAATAATAAAATACTTCTAATTTAAGGTTATAGAACCTATCTATTTAGCTATATCTTTAATAAGCCTTTAGGCTTTAATATAGTTAGCTTAACCTTTAAAGATATAGCCTTAGTAAATAGTTTCTATATTAATATAGTCTTAGAGATTAAGCTTAATTAAATTAGGCTTTAAGTATATAAACTTAATATAATATTAAGGTATAAATCCCTTAAGAAGAACCCCTTTATTATAGCTTAATTAATTAAAAAGAGTAGCTTAATATTCCTTAAATATAAGCTATTTACTCCTTATCCTTATATCTTAAGTATTATCCCTTAAATACTAGCTATTAAATCCTAACTTATATATACTCTATTTACTATAGTATCTTAAGTTAAGAAAAGGTAATAAATCTTAATAAATTTATTACCTTAAAGGATTAAGTTTAAGTATATTTAGTACCTTAAGGTAAGCTACTTAGCTAAAGAGGCTTTATAAGCTCTTATATAATATACTTAAAGTATATAGATTAATAAGTTTAAGTAAATTAACTATAAATACTATATAATAATAAATATATATTAAGTTATCTTAAGAAGACCTTTTAAATATAAGTCTTATAGATTATTTTAGTATATTCTTTAAGACTTATAGAACTATCTAGAAGTATATAATAAAATAAGATAACTTATAATTATTAAAGATAAATATAGTAGTTATATTTAAATTATCTTATTATCTAATTAGACCTAATAGTCTATATAGAATATAATATTTTAGTTTATTAAGTAAATAAAATATTAGTTTAGTCTAAAGGTATATAAAGTAAAGTAGGATAATAATATATTAGTTATTAGCTTTAAAAAGAGCTTTAGATATTAAAAGGAGCTTTATTATAAAGTAATAGACCTTAAACTAATACCTCTATATACTTATAAGCTAAATAAAGGAATTAAGTATATAAGTAAGTATATAACTATATATAGTATAGTAATACTTAAATCCTTAAAGCTACTTTATTTACTATAGACTAAAATAACTATTATAGTAGTTAAACTATATAATATAAGTCTTAATAAAGTTAATAAATAAATAATACTTATTAAGAAACTAAAATCCTAATTTAATAACTTTAAAATACTTATTAAATTAAGTAATATAGACTTATAGTTTAATTAGGGAGGGATTTATATATATAACTATAGAGCCTATATACTCCTTAGAGATTAAAAAGTAAATTAAAAAATCTATTACTTTAAGATTTATTTATAAGGATATATAAGATATTTTATTAAATATATTATAATAAATATTTATTATATTTAGATCCTTAATATAAATAATTAAGTTATTATATTAAGGAATATAGCCTTTAATAAGTAAGTCTTTTATAAGAGAGAGGTAGATATACCTTTACCTTTAGTATTATAAGAGGTTTAAGACCTTTAGGAGGAGATTATTAATAACTCTTTATATTTAGACTTATCCTAAAAGGTTATTTTAAATAATAATAATAGATTTATATTTAATAATATAAAGAGTAAGAACTTAAAGGTAAAATAGATATCTTTACTTAATATAATAGTCCCTTAAACTTCTAAGTAATAGCTTATAGATAGTTTAAATATAGGACTTCTTATATTATTAATAATACTTAATTAACTTAGTGATTTATTAATTAAATACTTAGATCTTATAGCTAGAAATAGAGTAATATTAATATAACTTTCTTTCCTTAAAGATTAAATAAACTTAAATATTTTATAAGAAGAAGAAAATAATAGAAAAAGCTTAATTAAGGATAAAATACTTATTATAATATTAAAGCTTATATTACTTTTAAAATAAAATAAGTCTTTATAAGATACTATAATTAACTTACTAAGATTAAGTATATATATTATATAATAATATAAAGAAAGGAGAGTTATTTAATTTAATCTTAATTTAAGGTAAATTAATAAATATAATAGTTAAGTGATTTATACTAGATATAGTTTAAGGTAGGTTAAAGCTAAACTAATTAGAGTATTATTCTAAGTAGTATAATTAAGTTATCTAGGTACTATATAAGTTACTATTAATATATAAACACTAAGGAGTTAGTTTTAATAAAAGTAGTAGTAATTATATTAATAACTATTTAAAAGAGTATTTCTATTTAAGAAATAAATATATATATATACTAAGGTGCTTAATCCTTATATATCTTAATTAGTACTAAGTATATTATACTTAGTTATAAGTATATAGTACTTAGCTCTAAGTATTATCCTTAGTATTTAAGTATATTATATAATATAGGTATAGGGTAGCCTATAATTAAGGTATAATATATTACTCCCTCCCTATTAGTTTTATCCTTAAGACTATATTCTATAGCTTAAGTAGAACTCCTTCCTTTATTTATTATATATCCTATTTCTTACTAACTATTATAGCTAGAAAAAGGGTTTCCTTTATTAATTATTATAAAGTTAAAGCTTTATTAATTAAAGAATTTAATATAAATATTATACTTTATACTTTTTATTTAAAGAATAGTTTTTATTATTAAGCTATATTTAATATAAAGGAGTATTATTTTAAATATACTTATTATAGTTACTTTTATAATTATTTAGGTATTATAATATTATTTAGTAAGAGATTATATACCTTCCTCTTTAGTTTATATTACTTATTAGTTTAATATATTATATTATAAATAAATATTATTACTTAAAGTAGGAAGAAGGTATTACTAAGGAGTATCTTTTAAAGGTATAAGCTAAAATAAATAAGGCCTTAAATAAATTAATATAATTATATTATTAAAAGTAATAAATTTATAAGTAAAGCTTAGAAATACTTTATAAAGGAAAGGGTTTATTAAATAAGCTAAAAGAGTTAGAGTATTAGGAGTTTAAGGTAATTACTAAAGCTTAATTATAAGGTATTATTAAGGTTATTAATTAGAATACTATATAGGCTAATTCTTTTAGTATTACTATTTAAAATAAGGTTATTACTTCTTCCCTTTCTAATAGAATTAATATATTAAATACTAGTAACTCTTTAAATACTTAATAAGCTCCTATATATTATTATTTTTATTATAACCTTTCTATTTTATTAAGTAGAATATTTATTTATTTTTAATTTTTTTCTTTAGGATTTTTTTTAATTTAAATTCTTCTTTATAGACTTTAATTAAATAATCTTAATTTAATATATTTTCTAATACTTTCTTAAGTAATAATATATAAAAGACTAGGTAGATATATATTATATCTAATAATAAAAGTTTATAATTAATATTTAATTTTTTCTTTATAATCCTAAATAGTTTAAGTTTTTTATAATCTAATTTATTATTTAGCTTTATTATTATAATATTTTTCTAAAGTAAATAAACTTTATCTCCCTCCTTTAAGATTAATCCCTTTAATCTTATTTTATTATAATATTTTTTTATTCTTTATTATATAAACTTTAGTTTATTTTATATTTCTATATATAATAAGTATAATATCTCTTTTATAAGTATAATAATAAGTACTATAAATCTATTAAGTTCTAGTTTATTTAAGAACTTTAATTTATAGCTATAGTTTATATATATAAGTAATAATTAGATTAATTCTTATATTATATTATTATATATAATCTATACTATAAATAATAATTATATTTAATTATTCTATTTATAGTTAATATATACTTATAAGTATTATTTTAATATTTAGTTTAAATATTTTATTTATTTATTACTTTATAGGTAATAAGCTATTAAGAGCTTATACTTTATATCTATTTATACTATAAGTAATTACTAGAACTTAAAGGTAAATATTATTTCTTTATTTAATATTATTTTATTAAATAGTCTATAATCTATAATTATATATTATAGGATTTAGTATATAAAGTCTTCTATAGAGCTTACTTCTTTATATAATATAAATTATCTATATTTTATAAGTTTATTAATAATTATTAAGATATTATTATATTTTACTTTAATTATAAGTTCTTTAAATAGTAATAGTTTAATAATATAGTTAAAAGATATTAATTACTATAGCTATTTTAGTATTAAGATTAATTTAAATTCTCTATATAGTTTATATTATATTAACTTAATTTATATATAGGTATTATACTTTAAGACTATAGTCTATACTTCTTTTTATAAGCTAAAGTAATTATAATATTATTTAATCTTATTAAAAGTCTTCTTAATTCCTTAATATCTTAAGAGTAAATACTTATAGACTTCTTTAATAAGTATTATCTTTACTTCTTATTATAGTTTCTTTAAGTTAGGAATAATCTCTATTTATACTTTAATATATATTATTTCCTTAAGTATAGCTTTAAGGGATTTTTATATTAAATATCTTTTATTATTTATTAAGAATAACTATTTATTAATCTTTAGTATTACTTCCTTATATTCTATTTTTTAGCTAAGAGTATTAACCCTTTTATTTTTTAATCTTTTTTAATATATTATCTTATAGTTAAATTAAGATAAGTATTTAATATAATATATTTATTTTCTATTTAGTTATTAAGTTATAGTAAAGTACTAAATATTCTTATAATCTATATATACCTTAACCTTATATATTATTCCTAAATAGTAATATTTAAATTCCTTAAATATATATATAATAGCTATAAATTCTTTATTATAAATAAAGTATTTAAGCTCTATACTATATAGTTTCTTTAAGTAGAAGGCTATAGAGTATAAGACTTTATTATTATCTCTTTAATTAATTTATATATTAATTATAAAGTCTAAAGTATTAATTTTAAGTTCTACTTCCCTTATAGAGTTAAATATCTATAGTATAGATTTAAAGGTTATATTATTTTTAATATTAATAAATATATCTTACTATTTAATAGTCTATCTAAATATACTATCTTTTTTTATAAGATTATATAGAGATAAAGTAATCTTTCTATAGTCTTTAATAAACTATTAATAGTAATTAGTAAACCTAAGGAAGGCTTATACTTCCTTAATATTTATAGGTTCTTCTTATTTAGTAATTATAGTAATTTTTCCTTTTTCTATTTATATTTTATTAAGTTAAATAGTATATCCTAAGAAGTTAACTTCTATAATAAAGAATTAACTTTTCTTTAGTTTTACTAAAAGGTTAATATTTTCTAACTTCTTTAAAACCTTATATATATATTCTTAATATATCTTATAGTTATTAAAGAAGATTAAGATATTATTAAGGTAAATAATTATAAAGATATTAAGATACTTCTAAAGTACTTAGTTAATTATTTATTAAAATATTATAAGTATATTTATTAATTTAAAGGGTATAATAAGATATTTATAAAGGCTAAACTTTATTTTAAATATTATTTTTTATTTATCTCCTTCTTTAATTTATATTAAGTTATAAGCTCTTTTAAGATTTAATATAGTAAATTACTATTTACTTTATAGTTAATCCCTTAATTTTATAATTAATAATAAAGGTATTTTATTTTTATAAGTAATCTTATTAAGTTAATAATAATTTATAATTAATTATAGTTTCTTATTCTTCTTTAATATAAATATTATAAAGTATTCTATAAATAAAGTTAATAATTATATATAGCCTTTTATTATTATATTATTAATATATTTATAAAGTATTTATAGCTAGGGTTTTATAAGGTTATATAGTTTATAAAAAGCTAATTCTCCTTCTTTAATAATAAAGATTTTATAATCCTATTAGCTATATTATAATAATTTAATCTTAAGAGTTTCCTTAAATAGCTTCTTATAAACTTAATATTCCTTAAAGATATATTCTATTTAATCCTTTTTAGGTTTTTTTTAGTTTATCCTTTTATTTCTTTCTTCTTTTAGCTTCCTTATTTTAGAGAATAAACTTAAGGTTATATTTATTTTTTTATTAAGGTATTATTTATATTTAATTAATAAAATTAATATTTAGTAGTTTCTTAATTTTTTATATTTAAGTTAATATTCTTATTATTCTCTATAATTCTTATTAAGATATACTTTATTTTATACTAAGTTATAGTACTATTAAGGCTAAATCTACTATATTTACTTATTATTATAAGTTATTATCCTTATTTTTTATAATAGTACTTCTAATTATTAAAGTTTTATTAGATTCTTTTAATATTTAATAAAATTTTTATTTTTATTAATCTTAATATTAATTTATAAAAGTATCCTTTTACTCTATATAGTTAATAAGTTAATTAATTAATAGGTTTATATCTCTTAACTAAGGTAATTTTAATATAATATTATAGGTACTTAGTAATACTATATTATAAGTAATACTAAATTTCTTTCCTTAAATCTTTATTATAAAGTAATTAGTCTTTAAGTTAATTATCCTTTTATTATACTTAAACTATATTCCTTTAATATTAAATATTATATAGGGTTTCTCCTTTTTTCCCTATAGTAAGTAGAGTTAGTTAATTACTATTAATAAGATATAATCTTTTTATACTTTATAATCTATTAATATAATAAGTATTCTTTCTATAATCTTAATATTAATTATAATATTAATAAAGCTTTTAATTTCTATTACCTTTAAGGTCCTTTAACTTAATATTTTATTATTTTATAATCTTATTATAAATAGTAATTATTATTTTTTACTTAATTAATTTATTCTTTAAGTTTATTATACTTATTATTATACTTAAGTATTTATCTTAAGAGTTCCTTAAGTATCTTAAGTATATTTATATATCTTAGGATATATTTCTAGAACTTCTTTAGTTATTAATTAATTTTATTTTATTCCTTTAAAGGTATTTTTCCTCTTTAGGAGTAATTTATAGTTTATTCCCTTTTATTTATAGAGGTAATTCCTTATTCTTTATTAATTTCTTTATCTTTAATTAATAATATTATAGTAATTTATCTTTAATATTAGTATTTATTCTCTTTTTAATCTTATTATTTTTTAAGGGATTTCTTTATATAGTTTTTATTATTATCTCCTTCTTTTATTAAATTAAGTATTAATTATTTTATATATTAATAATTTAAGTATTTTTAATTTATATATTATTTAATATATCCCTTATAGTTATAAATTACTTAATCTTCTTAAGCTGTTTATTTATATTATAATTTAATTTTATCTTTCTTATAGATCTTATATTACTATTCTTAATATAGCTTAATTAATAATTCCTTAAATTTATATTCTTTAAAGTATTTCTCTAAATCTTCTTTAAAGATAGAATATTAATTAATATTAAGTAGTTTATTTATAAAGTAAAGTATTTATTTACTAATATATTTAAGAGGTATCTTCTATTAAGCTAAGGAAAGGTATTATTCCTTATTTTCTATTATTAATAAATTATATAGAAGATATTATAGTATATTATTTATAATTCTATATAGTAATTAGTTTTAAGGATACTCTTTTAATAACTTAATAATTTAAAAAGGCTATTTAAATATTAAATAGTATTTACTATTTTTTATTTATAAATTATAAGTACTATTATAGTAAATAGGTCTTATTATTTAATTTTTAGCTAATAATATATATATACTTCTTTATATTTTATTTATATTATATTTCTTACTTATAAATAATATTTCCTTTCTTTTAGTATATATTTAATAAACCTATTATAATATTAAAATACTAATTTATATTTAGTTAAAGAGCTATACTTTAAGTTAATTTTACCTTTTTTATATTTCTTCTTTATATTCTAAAAGATTTCTTTAATTTATTATTAGTTTTCTTTTATTATATTATCTTCCTATTATTCTTATTCTTCTAGTATTTTAATAGTAGTAAGTGAGAGAGCTATGTAGTTATACAGCAGCTACTGAAAAAAAAAGGGAAATTCCTAAACACTAAGAATTAAATAACTTAATACTATACCTAGTATTATAACATATTAACCTTTAGCCTTTTTGCCTAGCTATAAGGCTTACGCCTAGCTATATATAAGGTTTAATACTAATAATAGCTTATGCCTTAAATATAAGTCTTTTATTAGTATAACTCCTTTTATAAACCTTAAAATACTACTTTCTATCTATTTAAAGGCTGCCATCCTCAGCCTAATAGAACCACACAGCTTAAGTCTATATTAATAATCCGTCCGCAATCACTGCCTTCATCACTCTAAGATAATTTAATAACATATCACTACCTTCGCTACTTCATATATCACTACCTTCATCGCTCTACTAATAATTAGGTACATTAAGCTCTATCTTTAAGGCGGTTAAGAACTTATACACACTTAAGTCTTAAATATCCTACTAAGCCTACGCTTGCTATTAATCTCGCCTGATCTACTACTAACCATAAGTATAATAAACATCTCACTCAAAGGATACATCCTATAAGATACTAAAGCACAAGCCGCCAGAGGTGCTAGTGCCTATTATTAAGGATAGGCAGCTATATAACTCACTAATCTCTAGGTTTCCTAGTATAGATATAAGTAACCACAAGCTTATAGGTGCTACTAAGGCTATAGGGTCATTAGAGATTAAGGTGCTTTAAGACCTTAATCTTAAGTAGCTAGCTAGCCTATTTAACTTTAGTAGTTATATTCTTAATAGAACTAACTCCTTTAAAGAGGAGGATTTAGATAATTAGATTATAATTATTAAAATATACTTCTACTAACTAACCTTTCTAATCCTAAAGTGTATATTAATATAAAATAGCAATCACAACCGCTATAACCTCTAGCTATTATTACGAAGACAGCTGCTAAGGTTACCTAGGTTAATAGAACGTTTACATATAACTAAGGAGGAGAGGAGGAAGGAAGGAAGGAAGGGAGATAGATAGCTAGGCCAGTCAAATATAAGCCCACTTATCTCTCTTAAACACATAAACATACACAAACATACACCTATCCTCGCACCCCCCCCTCTAGTATTTTAATAAAGATAGGTATAAGTATTATAGAAAATTTAGGAGTTATTATATTTATAAATATTCCTTCTTAAGCTATTTATTAAATTATTCCTAAGGTCTAGTTCTTAGTTTTCCTAATTATTCCTAACTATTTCTTACCTTCCTTAATAAGCTTTTAATTATATTACTTCTTAGGTTTTAAATACTAAAGGGATATATACTCTATTTCTCTATAATTATAATACTTTCTCTTTTCTATAGTCCCTAGCTCTATAAGACCTATATATATCCTAAACTTAGTAGATTATAGGGTAGCTTATTATACCCCTTAGTTAGGTTTATTTATAGATTTAATATAGTTTTAATTACTATATTTATTTCCCTTTTATTATTTTTATTTATATAAATAATTATTAATTTATATTATATTAGCTATATACTTAAATAAATTATTTAGTTCTTTAAGTTTATAGAGTTAGTCTTTTACTTCTTCCTTTAGCTTATTATAGAATACTACCTTAAGGGGTTTATTATCTTAATTTAGTTAAATTATAACTTCCCTAAACCTAATAGTATATCCTAATATAGGTCCTACTTACTTAAGATCCTTAAGGTCTTTAATAGCTTATTATTCTTTATTTACTATCCTAAATATATAAGTAATTACTATAATAAAGTTAGTATAATTAGTAAGGATATTAATAGTTTCCTAGTCTTTATTTCTTAACTTAACTTTATTATTATATTAATCCTTTAAGTAGGCCTAGAATTATTATCCTATAATACTAGTAAGGTGTATTTCTATATACTTAACTTATTCCTCCTTATCTTTAAGCTTTATTAGGAAAAACTTAAAGTATATTTAAAGCTAGAGTTTAAACCCCTCTAGTTCCTTAATATCTCTAAAGAAGGGTCCTAAAGGAGTTAATTAAATAATTTCTCTTTAGTTTTTTACTTTCCCTTTCTTAAGCTATTTAATCTAAACTATAAGATTTTATATTATCTCTTAAGTAATAAGTCTTATTAAAGTATTATTAAATATAGTAAAAGCTATAATATCTTCTTTATTATTATATAGTAATTAAGATAAGGTAATTAGCTAAATAAAAGTTATTAATATATAATAGTTAGATAACTTATACTAGATATAGTTTAAGGTAGGTTAAGGCTAAACTAATTAGAGTATTATTTTAAGTAATATAATTAGGTTATTTAAGTACTATATAAGTTATTATTAATATATAAGTATTAAGGAGCTAGTTTTAATAAAGGTAGTAGTAATTATATTAATAACTATTTAAAAAAGTATTTCTATTTAAGAAATAAATATATATATATACTAAGGTACTTAGTCCTTATATATCTTAATTAGTACTAAGTATATTATATTTAATTATAAGTATATAGTACTTAGCCTTAAGTATTATCCTTAGTATTTAAGTATATTATATAATATAGGCGTAGAGCAGCCTATGACCAGGGCGTAATAATAAATAGAAAAGGAAAAGATAATATAAAAATAACTCTTCTACCCCCTTTAAAGATAAAGAAGTATAGAAAAAGTAATATATATATACTTTCTAATTATAATTCTAAGAGAAGTTAAGTAAATACTTACTTAAGCTTAGAAATACTATAATAATAATAGCTATAATAACTATAGTAGCTTAAAAATATAGAGCTATTTTAGATTATATAGTTACTTTAAATAACCTTCCCTTAGAACTAAAGATATAGATATAACTTATAAAGTACCTACTTAAGGATCTCTTTATAAAGGCTTATAATATTAAAATTAAGGAATTTATAGGAAAAGATACTTAAGAGGAGTAAGTAGATAAATATATTAAAAAGCTATTATCCTTAAAGTAGGTTTTTACCTATTAAATTAATTAATATAGTAACCTTAAGTATTATAAAGCTTATCTTTATATTTATAGAGATTTATAAGAAAAGGGTAATTTTAAATAGATTTATATAATTACTCTTATAGCTAAGAGCTTCTATATAGCTATTATAATAGCCTTAGCCTTTAACTTAGAGATTATATAACTTAATATTAAGAATATCTTTTTAAATACTATAAGGAGTATAAGAGAGGAATTAATCTTCTATAAAATACCTAGAGGTTATAAAAAGAAGGGTATAATTCTTAAGCTTTAAAAGGTATTATATAAACTTAAAGATTTACTTAAGTTATAATTTAATAAGTTCTTAAGATATTTTATATAACTAGGATTTATATAATATATAAAGGAGCTCTATTTATATTATAATAATATATATAAAATATTTATATTCTTCTTTATAAATAATATCCTTATCCTTTATTACTTAAATAATAAGATATAAGTAAAGAACTTTATTAATAAATTATAAAATTCTTATAAGCTTATATAGAAAGATATAACTAAGTAGTTCTTTAAGATAAGAATAATTTATAACTATATAGCTAAGAAGATATATTTAAATTATTAATAATATATTAAGAAAGTAACTAAAAAATATAATATTATAGGAATAAATATTATTTATAAGACCCTTATAGTTATAAAAGAACTTATTAAGTAATATAAGGAGGCTTTAAGAGTTAATATTAAGACTTATTAAGAGATAGTTAGCTTTATACTTTATACTATAATACTTTTATAACTTAATATAGTATTTATAATAGCTTAGCTATTATAATTCTTAATAAATCTAAGGCCTAAGTATATATATATTATTAAGTAGGTTCTATATTATCTCTTTCTAATAAAGGAAATAGTAATTTAATATAGGGGTTATAATAAGCTCTAGCTTATAAGAATAGTAAGTAACTCTTCCTTTATAAATAACCTTAAGACTTAGAGGTTAATATAGAGATATCTCTTTATACTCTTTAATAGCTTAGTTATTTAGAAAGCTATCTAGTAATTATTAGTTATAATATTAAGTATAGAGTTAGAGATTATAGCCTTATAGGCTATAGCTAAAAAGATAATTAATTTAAAGTATTTCTTTAAGGAAATATAATTATCCCTTAAAGTATTATAGGAAATCTTCTATAATAATTAATAAACTATATAGCTAATTATAATAAAAGGAGCTTAAATTTAGATCTAACTTTAGTATATAAATATATAGAATATATAGTTAAAGTAGGAATATAAAAAGCTATAGTTTAAAATTATATATCTACTTATAAAGGAGATATTAATAAATAGATTTATAAAGGTACTTTTAAGGTAGGAATTTAAGTACTTCTATACTCTTTTAAACTTAGGAGTTATAATATATAAGTAGGAATTAATTAATTAATATAAGCTAAAGAAAATAAGGTTATTAATACTATATTAACTACTTATTTATATACCTTCTTAATCTCCTTAATTAAGCTAAGAATCTTCTTTTAATAAGTAATTATATCTTCCTTATCCTTTTAACTAATAAAGAACTAATTAAACTATATATCTTCTAATTCTAAATATAGTTTAAAAACTATTTTAATATAGTTATAGAGCTAAGAAAGGATAGTTAATTACTAAGTAGTACCTTAATTTATATATAAATATATATAGATTAAAAGTATTTAAATATATTTTCTTATCTCCTATATAGAAAGCTATAAATACTTAGTAAAAAAGAGGATAATAGTAAGATAATCTATATCTTATTAATTATAGAGGGATTATAATAAAGGAGATAACCTACTTAGATTTATACTTTTATCTATTTAAAATATAATAACTATAGTAAATAGCTTTACTTTTAATACTTTAGTAAATAGGAATTCCTTACTTATAAGCTATAACCTATAAGTATTAATTATAAAGCTAAAGGATTCTAGAGGAGCTATAATCTTTAAGTATATATATATCTAGAGGAGGGTATTAAATAGTAATATAAACTATATATTCTTCCTCTATAGAGGGAATTAGCTTACTTATAAAGGGTATTCTTAACTTAAGAGAAAAGAGAAAGGAAGAGGAGGTTAAAAAGAAATTATTATTATTACTATTAAAGATATTTAAGAAAGTAAGTAAGAGTTAAAGAGAAAGGAAACTCTATTAAATAAAGGGTTTAACTTATTATTTAAATTTAACTTTTTTCTTTACTTTAGCTTAAGTTTTATAAGGAATAAGAGTAAGAAAGAGCTATATAATAATTAATTATATATAAATTTATATAAGAGTTACTATAACTTACTTTATTCCTTTTATTATATTAAAGACTTATTAATATTAAATAAAGTAAGGAGTCTAAAAGGAGGAACTTTATAAAGTTTATAGACTTAAACTAATTAATAATAAGCTTATATTTATAATATTTAGCTAAGTAAATATCTTAAAGCTTCTCTAAGATAGCTTTAGTAAGATCCTCCTTAAAGATAATTAGATAAAGTATTTTAATAGTTTATATAATAAAATTATAAAATCTAGAAATTAAAGGAGTTATAGAAGCGAAAATTTAACCTTAAGAGTATATAGGAGCCTCTCTTTTATTAATTTTCCTATATTTATTAATCTTATAATATAATAACCTTATTTAATTTATTAAATATATATCTATATATTAATTTAAGTATATTTATAAATAGTAAATTACTTATAATAATTAGGAATCTTATTATACTAAGGCTTTAATAAGGCTATTTAATTAGAGGTATATAATATAATAAGGTCTAGATTATAGGATATTTTATATAATACCCTTCCTTTATATAATAAATAAATAGCTTATCTATAGACCCTTATTAGATAATAGGAAATTTAAGTCTTCTATTAATTCTACTTAATTTAGTGACCTCTAGCTATGGCGAATTATTATAATTAGGACTAGTTAAGATGAATTGGAATCTGTCAGAATATTTCAGCCAGGAGAGTCTGGTCCATATTTATATCTATTCTACGCCACTGTGATATTTATACAAACGACGTCTCCTTCCAATGGCGCTCACCTGACTGCACGATAGACAGCTGTTCGTTTCCAGCGGTTGCTCCAACAACATTTACAAGTAACCCTGCACAATTAGGCAGCTGTCTACCAACCAGTTGTTGCCTGAAACCCTGGTGCTCATAATGGACTCTAATTTTAAGACACGGCAGCACTGAGCAAAGTTGCTGACGTGAGGCATACTTACACCGCTATTCACCATTTTTTTTATCCCTGCGTTAACTTTTACAGCGTGTTTTGGTGTTTCCGGTCACTGTTTGATTTGCTCTATCTGTGAATTTACTGAAACTCAAGGTCAATTGAGTAGCCACTGTCTCAGACACCGGCTGCTTTACAGTAGCGCTCTGCTTGAGGGCGATGCAATTGAGAGTGTTCCTTTATCATGCTGAGAGAGTCGTGGCTGCCAGCTTGACCGGATATTTGGCCTCATGCAATAAGATATTGGCAAGGATTTTCAACCTCAATACCACATTAATTCTCATCACTGACAAAGTGGTGACAGCACAAACATAAGAACTATTTGTCTATCAATTTAGGCGATCACGTCCACGATAGGAGCGGGTACAGTCACTGAATCTGTTTACAGCGGTCCAATAATAAGAGGCGTAGTACGGTGGTATATTAACCGCCTAGTGCAGAGGGGCTCAACATGCATAATGGATGTGACCTTCCCTCTCACAGAGATATCAATTGCGAATCAGGATGCAAACCGAGGGGTGTTACCACTCCATTCAGCTCCGAGTTTCCTTTTTCAATTATCGTATTGAAAGAGGCCTGTTGCAATAAAATGGGAAAGATTGCGCTATCTCGTTTCCCCAGCCATGAAGGGCCTATAACATATCCCTGACTCCGTGTCCCTTCGTCCCTTCTCTCTCGGTTCCTCCTCATGCTAACCCGGACTTGTCTTGTCTTGGCAAAATGAGAGTCCAGACCATTTGCTCACAACTTCTTCTAGTGGTGTCGGCTGTTGCAGCGCCAACTCCGAGGGCCACTTTTGCGCTGGTGCCGCTCGAAGATCCCCAGAACTGGATCGCGGGCGACAGCTTGTTCCCAAGCAACATCATTGCAGGATATCACGCTGATTATGATGCCTATAACTCCGAGTCTTGGTCAAATTACGTGCTCGATAAATGCAAAGCCTATGCCCAGTGCACGTCATCCGAGACATTCTCAGGTATGTCGACCCAAAAGCGTTCATGAGAACACCGAACTGACTCAGGGCTTGTCTTATTACTTTAGGGATCAATTCGGGCACACCGAAGATTAGGTACTGGTTTGGTTACGTATACAGAGGCGGTGCAACAACACAGGCCAACTACGAGAGAGTGGATGGAGTGGAAGACTCCATTGCCTACACAATCGTATAGTGAAAGATGAAAATCGAGTGCCTCGATTGGGATTTAAATGCCGCCGTTCATCGATAGTCTTGCTTATATAGCGGTAAACACAATATATGAAAGGAGGTCATATAGTGAACACTGAAGCCTATTGAATAGGACTATAGATGAAGAAAATACGGGTTACTCTCTCTGAACTCTTCCATGCAGGAAAAAGTCATAGAATCTAGTAGGGAGGGGGGGCGGCCAACACTGCGTAATAAATTCTTTCTTATATCGCATTGTTGCTAACCTTTCTTTCCATGTGACGAGAAACAAAAGCCTAGCCTGCTATCAATGTCTCCCCAGTACATGGTGTATACAGGCAATGCTGCCAAAGAGGGGACACGCCGCTCGGCCTATCATTCCTTGATTGGATTAATGATGGTTCCAGCGTGTTGTGTTGCATATCGGACCATTTCGCCTTTAAAATGATTTCAATGGCGCGGTGAGCGTCATGAATCCATCGCTTCATGAAAACCACCTTGCACCAGCCACGGGTTTAGCCAGTCATTTGTCGAGCTCAGCCTACTAGCGAGGCCTCAAGAAGAAAGCCGGAGAGTTCTATCACCCGTCGCTATTGCTGGCAATCATGCTGCCGGTCATCTTGGGACCAAATAGCCTTTCAAGGTGTCGGATACCCGAAGTATCCGCTTACCAACTCAGCCTGCATGAGGTGTTGGAGCAAAATTCTGAGACTTCTGCCAAACCCCACGCTCGCTCCGTCCGGATAATCCCGCAAAAACTCATCTCAGAAACGCACTGTCCTGCAGCAGGGTGCCGTAACTCCGAAGTATCCGCTGTTGTTCATGTTGTATGGAGCCCCGGGTTTGGTTCACAAACCCGAGATGACAGGGATAACAAGGGGTTCACCTACGTTCAAGGCATAAATACCTGGCTGCTGACCGAGCCTGCGTCCGGGGCCAGAATGTAATTTTCCCAGTCTTAATAAATTCTATTACGCCTTGCTCAATCAATATCTACTTCGTCAAGTACAATGGCAGCAGAAAATGATTTCAAAGTCATCATCGTGGGCGGAGGCATCGCTGGTCTCACCCTCGCCAACATGTTGGAAGAGTTCGATATTGATTACGTCGTTTTAGAGGCTCACAAAGATATTGCGCCCCAGGTTGGTGCTAGCATAGGCATGTTTCCCAATGGCCTGCGAGGCCTTGACCAGATCGGCATCCACGATCAAATCAAAGCCATCTTCAACAGCGACATCCCCTACAACAAATCGCATATGAGAAACAATGAGGGGAAAATTATCACAACCATCCATGGAATCAATGATCAGCTTGAACGCAGGTGAGTTACAGGAGACAACCTCTTTAGAGTGACAAAACTGAATGTCTAAATATACTAATGGATTTAGGCATGGATATGGTTTGCTATTCTTCGATCGACAGGCCCTTCTACAAATTCTCTATGATCATATCCGGGACAAATCCAAGGTATTAACAGGGAGGAAATTTGAGTCAGCCGAGCTCGACGACTGGGGCGTCACTGCGACGTGTGCAGATGGTTCAACGTTCCGTGGCTCTCTTCTTGTTGGTGCAGATGGCATTCACAGCAAGGCTCGGACCGTCATGAGGGCTTTGGAAGGTAAATTAGACCCGGGCGCCTTCGACGAAAATGAAGAAAGCAACGTGCCATGTTACTACAGATGTAGTTTCGGCATTGCTGTAGACGTGCCCGGATGGGTCAGCGGCGAGCAACATATTGTGACAGGCCATGGAAGGTCCCAGCTTGTTATTTCGGGCCCGGACAATCGTGTGTACTGGTTTATGTTTGAGAGGTTGCCCGAGGTCCGACATGGAGATGAGATCCCGCGATACACGATAAAAGACGAGGAAGAGTTTGCAAATCGGAACGCAAATGTAGCCATTACCGAAAGTATCACCTTTGGCCAGGTCTTTGCTTGTCGTCTGTCTTTAGCCCTCACCCCACTGCACGAAGTTGTTTATAAGAAATGGTTCTTTAGGAGGATGATCATTCTAGGCGACTCCGCCCACAAGGTAAATACAGTGTGTCACCCGTTTTTGATTCGTTTCTAATAGCTGTTTTCAAGCCCAATCCGATTGGCGGCCAGGGAGGCAACGGAGCGATTGAATCATGCGCCGAACTTGTGAACATGCTGCTGGAAAAGAAAGAAGCCCGCGGTGGCACCTTGAACAAACTGACGACCGAGGAGCTGGAAGAGGTCTTGGAGCGAACACAAAAATCAAGGCATGCGAGAGCCAAGGAGATTGTGCATGCGGCACACAGGCATCAGAGAATCAACGCTTACGAGAATCCGTTGCTCTCTACCATCCTTACAGGGTATATTTTCCCTTTGGCTGGGCCTGAACAAATCCTCACGAGGATGTCCTGGAATCTTATAGGTGCTACACATCTCAAGAACCTGCCGATTCCCAAGCGATCTCGCATGATACCATACAATGACGAGCTTCCTGCGGTGCCCTTCAGCAAAATAATCTCCATGATCGTTCGTGGCGGACAGGTCGCCTCAATGGCAACATTGGTCTTCATTAGTTTGAAGGCATTCCGTTTTCATATACCAGAGGTAATCAAATGGGCACGGGAAGCACCAATTGTTATTAAATGGTTCGGTGAAGGCCAAATCTCCGAGTTCTTCAACATATTCGTCTCAGTGTTTGCAATCCCTCTCTCAGATCAGGATCCCGGGATCAGGTTACAGATTATCAACTTTCTCTTTCAGTTGATATCACCTCTTCTCATTTACACTATCGAAGCCAACAGGGTTGGTAACCAAGGAACTGGTTTGATATTCGATCTTTTAATTGCCTTTGGGTTCCAGCTTCGGGGGATCGGTCAAATAGGCCCTCTCCATGCTGCTCTACATGCCGCGAGCTCTCATGAACTTCCAACCGGACGCCATATCCCTGTCGAGACTGCCAAAGCTCTAGTTCCGGCTGTTACATTGGGATTTGTTATTCCTACAGTACTATTATTTGCACGAACTCCGAATACAGTGGCGTGGCAACACTCTATAGCTCTCTGGCAATTTGCGCCACCAATGTTTGTTCTTCTCACTCGATTAATCTCTTCCACGATCAAGAAATATCACAAAGCAAACCGCCAAGAGAAGGAAGACAGAAATGACATGGAGCGATATGCGGACAAGGACTTGCCGATTCTCAACTCTGTCTACACGTACGCATTTGCAACTCAGGCTACCGTCCATATTGCATCGATGGCCTACGCATGGTCACATCCAAATATATCCTTGTTCAAGTCATTCCTTCAAGTGCCGAACCCGTTCATCTCGGACTGGAATCTTCCAAGTTTGAGCGCTAAGTTGGGTACCTTCTTCAAATACGACATGCTGCTATCCACTGCAGCATCAGTAGCAACTGGCCTCTACAGCATTTGGGATCTGCGCCGACTTGGTTATGTTACAACTACCGATGCTTTCACTGCCTTATTTGGAACAGTTGCGGGACAGGTCCTGGTTGGTCCAGGGGCAACTTGGGCTGGATTGTGGTATTGGCGGGAGAATCGACTGGCAGGTTTGATGACTAGACGTCAGTGAGGGAAAGTAGGCCCAAAACTATCTGTGTAAATACTCATTTGCAGAGAGGGAGGGAAAGAGAGCTGGTGATAGAAAAGATCGGCATTTCTCTCGTCGCTCGCGGACTGAAAAAATGTCCGACGACTACCTTTGAGACAAAAAGAAACAAGTCTGAGGTCAGATTTATGCGTACTTAATAATCAAAACTCTTCTTTTCCGATATCTCCGCTCCTGCATGTGTTCTGAGATCCAAGAGTGCTGTGACTCTAGTTATCTATTACGAATGGAACATACGAATATCGTACGCCAACATGATAATGACCCATACTCGCCTAAATAGTCTTTATAATTATATGTGCATTCTAGTATTTGAGGAATGTCCAATAAAACCTAGAATCTATGTTTCAGTCGCGATTCGTGGAAACTGGCAGGCTCGTCACTTCGGACTTTGATGAAACTCCGACCCCTCACGCAATTAGAAGTCGCCGAGAAGCGGGATGGTAACCTCTCTACAAGTCAAAAAATAATATATATTGCTCTTATTCACATGTTGAAATTGTCCTTTACCTCTCTCTTTTCTACATTCAAACTAACTGGTCTCATCATCATGAGTCCCACGGCGAGTATCTCCAACGATTTCGGCGTGCTTCCGATCGTGTCGGGAGTGGTATGTTAAAGATGCCTGGCCTGAACATTTTTAGAGAAACATCCTGCTGATTGATATTACTCTCTTAGGCCCTATTCGCACTTTTTGGTTACCTCATATATCTCGCATTCCTTCATCCATTGGCCAAGGTTCCTGGTCCGAAGCTATATGCCATTTCAATTGTTCCTTACATGTACCATCTGAAATCCGGAAAGTGGCATCGTGTGCTGAAAGATCTTCATGATCAGTATGGTCCAGTGGTGCGCATCGCGCCAGGCGACGTCTCTTTCATCAACCCTGACGCCTGGAAAATCATATACGGTCATAAGAATGGGCCTGTCGGAAATTTTCACAAAGACACGAGGTTCTTCCCACGCCGTATACCAGGAAAGCCCAATATCCTCACTGCAGATGAATCTGACCACAAAAGGATCCGTCGACACTTATCTCATGCATTCTCAGAGAAGGCATTGCGGGGGCAAGAGTCAATCATGCAAGAGTACGTGAACCTACTGGTACGGAAGCTGAGTGATGAAGTTGAAAGAGGAGCTGCGGTTGATATGGTGAAATGGTACAACTTCACCACCTTCGATCTGATTGGCGACTTGGCATTCGGAGAACCATTTGGGAGTCTCGAAAGCGGTGGCTATCATCCTTGGGTGGCACTTATTTTTGACATTGTCAAGATGACATCGCGTCTCTACATCCTTAAGCGTATCCCGGGTCTCATCTCACTCACGCCTCTTTTCATACCTTGGAAGCTCCTCAAGGACGCTCAACACCATTACGAGCTATGCGAAAGGACGGCTGCAAAACGGATTGAAACGGGAAACACTGAGAGGGAGGACTTCATGTCGTACATGCTTCGACACAACGATGAAAAGGGAATAACCACCCCTGAGATCTTGGAAACGTCCAAGGCCGTGATTCTGGCCGGGAGTGAGACAACAGCAACCCTGCTCTCTGGCTGTACATACCAGCTACTTTCCAACCGCCCTGTATATGAGAGACTTGTCAAGGAGATTCGATCAACCTTCAACTCGCCAGAAGAAATTACCATGTCTTCTGTTGCCAATCTAGAATATACAGCCGCCGTTCTGAACGAAAGCCTTCGAATCTGTGAGTTAGGAATACCTCATCTTCCGCAATGAACTTCACATTACTTACAGTGAAATCAAGACCCTCCTGTGCCAGGCGGCATGGGTCGCTTTGTTCCCGAGCAAGGCACTATTATTGATCGATATTGGATTCCAGGCAAGGTAGGGCTACAAGTCTTTATGCGCCCACATCAAAACGAGGGAGGAATACTGACAGATTCTACTTTTGTGCCAGACGATCGTTTCTATTCCCCATTGGGCTGCCTATCACTCAGAGTCCAATTTTGTCGACGCCGACTCTTTTGTGCCTGAGCGTTGGCTAGGTGGTGACCAATTTGCTCGGGATGCGAAGGCTGTATTCAACCCATTCTCCGCAGGCCCACGGAACTGCATCGGAAAAAAGTACGCAACCATGCCTCCAACCGTTGAAACTTCAGCTAACTCTCCCCCGTCTCAGCCTCGCATATGCCGAGATGCGTCTCATTCTTGTCCACCTGATATGGAGATTCGATATGGAGCTGATGCCCGACAGCAAAGATTGGTTCCAGCAAGAGGTGTATCATCTGTGGCAAAAGGGCAAACTAAATGTGAAACTCACACACAGTAGTCAATAGTGGCTGGAATATGAGCATCGGCGTCAGCCAAATTTGTAACGGGAAAGGAATAGCTAGCCATGAATTATGTGCTAAAGGAACGAAGTGAACTTTTTTCTGTCTGGTACAAGTATAGCTACGTTTAGGAGTCCTAGCATTCTCAGGGATTTTCTGTATCTAGCCGAACATACTGCTATAAAATAACAAACAATGTTCGTGGGGAGAGACAGCCCCATTCCGTAATCGTTACCCCTGTGATCTTGAAATCGTCACTTTTCGCTTGGTAAAATTGAAGTTTGTGTGCCGGGACCCCGGCGTCTACCCAGCCTCGAGGCCTCAGCAACTGTGGAAAATAGAAAGATACGTGAGGCAACTTCTACTTGAGCGATAAAGGCCGTTAACGCTGAATGTTAG
The DNA here is from genome assembly GCA_902141235.2 of Clonostachys solani. NCBI lineage: Eukaryota > Fungi > Ascomycota > Sordariomycetes > Hypocreales > Bionectriaceae > Clonostachys > Clonostachys solani. The sequence continues at coordinate 67,255 of CABFOC020000021.1, read as the reverse complement.
TCTGTAGTGTAGAATAGATAATAAGAATGGATCATCAACATTTCAGTAGTGGACGTTTTATAAAGGCTGTTGATGAATAGTTACAAATTCCCTATCTTCACAGCTGGCTGGCATGAACCCCTTCCCAGATCACTGTTGCATCCTTCTGTCCGATACCCTTGACCCAATCCAACTTTATCGCCAAATTCTCCAAGAGAACTTGGCTTTGGATCGAAGAAAGTCTCACTCGTCTGCCGGGAGAGGCTTGTTAAGTCCGAGCCGAGACAGGGTGCTCGGGAAGCTCTCGGGGTTGGAAGAGTTGGCGTCCACAATATAAGTCTTGGGGGTCTTATCAACAAGCAGCCGGATGAGGTCCGGTCGCATGTAGTGGCCGCCCTGTTTCGAATTCTCGCTGTTAGCTTCCAGTGTTCTTGGATACGAATTCTTTTCCAGGAAGCTTACGAAATCAGCCAGGCGCTTGGTGAGCAGGTTCTCATCAAGGTCGACGTCGACAATGACGAGCCCGTCAAATGTCTTGGCGGGGTCCTCGACAGCACGATATCCGTCAGGGCGGTAGATGCGGGCGAATCCGTTCCCAATGACTGCTGCCTCCCCGTCGAGGGCGGCTTCGTCGTTCTGAAGGCGCTTGGGGAGATTAAGACGAGCGCCCTCACGGGTGACGACCTGGGTGGGGGCCAACGTCCAGGTACCAGTCTCGTAGGCATATGCTGGAGTGACCAGTTCGGACTGCACCTCCGAGATGTTAGTGTAGGGGTCAGGGTAGGTGAGGGTGCTAGCGGGAGGATACACAGGCCAGGCTGCCACATGAATCTGCTCATTGAGAGCACATGAGTGAGCCTTCAAGAAGGGGTTCATCTGTACAACGATTAGTAAATATGCTATATCAGATGGTCTCGTGGACTGTACGAACGTTCTCCCAGCAGTTCAGATGGCCAAGTTTGCCGATCTCGGTGTCAACAACTTGATCCAAGGAGTCCCCTGTACCCTCGCCAAAGACAAGTCTCTCTACATGAGTCGGCTTAATCTTGCGGCGGTGGTTGATGACATCTCCAGTTGGGTCGATAATGATCTGAGCCATATAGAGGCTGTTTCCGTCAATCTCAGAGTATCCAAGAGAAACATAGATCTTAGCGGCCTTTGCAGCAGCTCGGATGCGGTTCATCTCCTCAGAGTCAGGACGGATACTGTTTTGGTGGTATTCCTTGAGCAGAGGAAGCGAGTCCTGGTAGTTGACACGCCACTGCCAGTAAGGGTATCTAGACAGGTGTCAGCTGCTATTCTCCTAAGAAATTACAAGTCACAAGATAGGCGTACCCAGGGATCCCTATCATTCATTAGTTGGGGCTGTTCCACGGGGCAGGTCAAGTACTCACATGTCTCAGGGAAGGCAATAAGCTTGCACTGCTTTTCACCAGCTTCTTTGATGAGAGCAATGGTCTTCTGGACGGACTTCTCGAGGTTGAACCATCCTGGCTCGGACTGGACACAGGCAGCCTTGTACTGACGAATGGTGGCAGGCATTTTGAATGAGGTTTTTGGCAACGAAGTTGTAGATTGGATGATTGATTGAACTGGAGGGTTTGAGATGAGGAACAGACCCAGATTCTCCGAGATGAGGCCTCATTATATACACATTTCCAGAGGCAAAGTGCCACATGCATACACCTGGTCCATTCTTTCGGCCTCGTCGGCTATCATGCTATCAAACTTCGCCTACGATGTGCAAGGACAAGGACAATCGTCGCACGGGAGAGGTTCGCACCGGACATGCATTGCAACACTGTAGGCTTGACTCTATCACTGCATGCATGAAACAGTATCCTCCTCCGCAATAAGATAGATAACCCCCCGCCTCGAAGTGCGGCGTGTTGCGGCGCCCGACGCCGCACAGACGCCGCACCGCACCACGACCGCTTCCTCCGCTCATGTTGTTGCATCCCGACGCATCTGATCCAAAGAAGATAGAGTCATCGCTTGATACTCGGCTTTCTCTAACAAAACTACACCGGGATATCCCCGATGTTGGCGGGATCAGGCCATATAGTGCATAGATGTGTTCGCTTGAACAAATTTGTGCATCCAAGTACCGCTTCCCGTGCATATTTTCATGCAATGCTACCTGTACATTGAAATTGAGATAACCCTAAACCATCCTCACAGCTTTGAAGTATACCAGAATGGTTTTGACCTCCCGTGATCGGTTAGATCCTGGGCTCGCCCTTGAAAATCATACTCATGACTTAGGCAGCATACAATGCACGAGGGCTCGTATGCTACTTCCACGTATTCCCATGAATCTGTCCGGATCTCCGGATAGTTCTCCTAAAATAACATCATAGACCACCACAAATATCACCTCCTCCATGTAGCCAGCTGCTGAGCTCTACAGTTTCTTCTGTATCCGTCTTACCCGAGCACCCAATTACGACCCTACCATCCAGCGGTCGGCAGCCAATCAGTCGTGAACAGGATTCTTCAAGACAGGTACTTCTAAAATATGAACCTCTTGTATGACATAAGAAGATAAGATAGACCGGACCCTTGATCTTAGTACCCCCAACCCCCAACCCCCGCAGTCTATTTGTGGCTCGAGATAAGACCCCAGACGATCTGATACTGTGTGCTTTTTACTAGTGTGCATCGAGTTTCCCAACCTGCCATAACAACGATGGCTGTGAAAACAAAATGGTGTCCTCTAACCTTAGAATTGTAGAACAGATGTAAGCAATGACAAGATTTTAGGAATAGGTTTCAAGACTAGATAGCTTTATTATGCGTATATTGATTTATAAATACGAATTTTGGTGCCATATGCCACTGTAGGACAGGCAAATAGATAGACAGGCAAATAGATAGATAGTGAAGTGAGATGGTTCGCTGTTGGAAGAAGGTAAGGCTCACCGTACGATTCTTCCATGTATCACTCCTCAAATTAGTGCGGAGAAACACAATCTTGGAAAGTAATAAAGGATCAGCGTCGCAGCTTGACTCGATCATTCTAAAATAATATAAGAAATCAAATGGATTCAAATTTCGCTCTCATCTAACGCCTGTCTATAATAAAAGCCCAGATCTAAGCAACAATCCACCCTCTCAAGTCTGTGTCAAGCCATCGCCTCCAATATCTAATATGATTAGGCTTTCCTGTCTTGTATTTTAAATGCCGTCCAATGGTCTATGATCCTAAATGCCTGGCTCTCTAGTGTGCGAAGCGGAAATCGAGTCTCTTGTTGCCTTCGTCCTTGGTTGTTCTGAGGTAGGTCTCCTTCTCCTCCTGCGTCATCGCATTCCAAATGATCTCACGAGATTTGTTGCGTCTCACATAGTAAACCTTGATGAAAATCGTCATAACCATGTTCCAGCCAACAATAGCCAGAAGGATCTTGTTTCCCTTCCGATAGTACGGCTTATCATCGTCGCGGTAGATCTGTTTCAAGAATGTTAGACAATCTGTAATCAGGGGCCACAATCTATCAAGAAGGGTGCAAATCTCACCTGAGTAGAAATGACCGAACTGGCCTGGCAAATCATGTTGTACAAGGCGCTGCCGAGTGTTCTTGTTCTCACTGAGCCGGCATTTCGAGATGTTAAAGCCACTGTAGCGTAATAGTTAGCTTCTGATCAAAAATAAGGTCAGAAATACTAGTAATCAAGCCTACCATTGATCGAATGAATGTAGGGAAATCCGACAAGCAAGAAGGTTACCGCATACCAGCTCCACGGGCTTGCAGTGCTGGGCAGGAGCTCGAGGGCAAGCAGGAGAGGCAAGCAATAAATGGAATAATAAAACACAACGGCCATGCGGTTATTGATTTTCTCGGATATCCAAGACCAGAACACAAGCTGGAGCAAGAATAGAACATAGGCCGGGATTGTCAACAGATTAGTCTCGAATGTGTTGAATCCAAGCGCCTTTAGGTTGAGCGTCATGTATGCCGTGACCGGATTCGTCGGGATAAGCATGGTGAAGCTGATAAGGTACAGAGGCCAGAGGTCGTAGTCCATGAGGGAGTTCCAAACCAACTTGAGAGTGAGGCCTTGACGGTTGTGCATGCCACCCTAAATAATCAGCACGTTAGCTTGTTGCCACCTTGCATTGGGAAATAATGCGGTCTCATACCTTTCCTGGATCGTCACGCAAAACTCTGTTAACCATGATGATTTCCTCCCTCTCCGAAAACCAGCCGTCTTTGCCACGGAAGTAGCTTGCTGTCTGTGTTGGTCCTGGGGGCAAATAGAACCAAGAAACAATGCCAATGAGGAAGGTGATTCCTCCCTCAAGGGCGAACAGCCATCTCCAACCCTCCCAGCCTCCGATGCCCCTCATGTGAAGGATTCCATACGCTAGGAAAGCGGCAATGATGAAGGTGCCGTTCGATGCACAATAGAAGAAACTCATTCTCATCGGCAGCTCCTTGTTGGTATAAAAGTAGGAGAGATATAGGATCGCGTCAGGGATGAAACCACCCTCAATCAGCCCAAGCAGCGCACGGGTGGCATAGAAGGACTGCTCTCCAACGATAAGGCATTGGCAGATGGCAACCACGCTCCAGGCGCACATCTGGATGGGAATCCATACGTCAGGACCCAGCTTTTTGGAAATCATCTGCGACGGTACTTCGGCTGATAGGAAGCAGAGATAGAAAATCATCATGCCGTAGTTGTAGTTGTTGGTTGTTAATCCGAGGTCGTTCAGCATGTTGTCACTCAATGCCTGGGAGATATTTCCTCGGTCCAATTGCAATGCAAAGAACATCAGACAGACCCATGAGCAGATCCTCTTGTCCAGCTAGAGTTGAAAGCGCACCATGTTAGTGTTCAAGAGTCACTGATAGCCACTGATATTGTCAAAGCGCTTACCTTTCTGACAAGCTTCTTCTCTTCCTGCGGTGTCCACTCGGCTTTGGGATCATAACGATGGCGTCCCTCGTATTCTGGAATAGGTTCGTAGTGCGCTGCGGATGCTCCAACGGCGAAAGTGTCACCATCGCCATAGAGTCCCTTCCCATGTTCAGAGCCTGAACCGTCCGTTAGAGACCCGTTGCTGGACGCTTTGGGCTTAATTTCGCTCGTAGCGATTAATTTATCCGCCATTTTTTACGAAAGTATGAGCCAGTAAGATTAAAACTAGCAGAAAAAGCAAAGTGAAGAGGTTGATACATTAAACTATATTAACTCTATATAGGAAGCTACATTGTGGCCCAACGATCACGCTCTGCAGCAATGCGTGCGAATCGTTTGCGATGGTGCAATCAGCTCCCTGAAGCCATCACCAAAGTTCTGTAACGCTGGAAGATAAAATTAGCGTTTTGGATTGGATAGAAATGGTGCAATAGGTGGACAATGCCGAATTTTGTATCCGTTGAGGCGACGGCTAGGACGGCATCTCCGGGGCGGCTGTGGAGATATAAGCTACGACTCCCCACCAACTCGATGCAGCGTTATCCATGTTCATGCATGTCAGTTGGACGAAGCTGTTCAGTAATTATAAGTGAGCTTGATAAGTTCTTTCAATCGAGTAGAAGAGAGAAGGTCATTCCACCAGCAATTCTTGAAAAAGCCGTGGCTCGTTCAACAACGACTTTAACCAGCAGTGTTGAAATCAATACACTTGGCCCCAAATAACCAGCGACGATCATGGCCAACGCAATTTGCAGAGCCGTACTTAAAGATGGGCCAAATATATTGTGTGGGCAGTGAGGCAATGCTCAGACAGAGCACACACCACGTTATGGACCCTAAAAGGCTCATGGATGAGATATGCTAGAGTGCCTGCAGGATGCATGAACCTAGTGAACGAGAAGAATGAGTGTCTAGAAACACGCTAGAAACTGCCCATTTGATCTGGACCTCATTGAAGCTGAACTGATTCGTAATGCCACTGGGCAATTGGGGACAAGTTGACCAAGGATCCAAACCGCCTCATTTTGCCTTCGTCAGCGCATTGACTATGGTGACCTGCTCACCATCAGAGATTACGTCTCATTTCCATCTTAGGCTGTTACGAGAAGCCCATTAGCGCGGTGTATCGCTTGCGTGATTGATTAGCTCTGAACGGGAGACGGGACTGGGTTACCCGACTGAAGCATCCGTGTTTTTGGGTGGAGAATCCATCCGAAATTCGAGCAGCTACCAGGTAACCGACCCTCCCGACGGGATCGTCTGGAACACTACGAGCTATTTAGACTCGAGCAAGGTCAGGAAGGAGAAAAGAGGAGAAAGGAGGAGCTCGAGGGTCCCAGCCGAGACTTAAATCCTGACGGGTACCCGACATAACGCAGGGGTTATGCCAATAGCAGCCCGCACATCCTCAAACCACACACTCCGCGGAAATGTCGGATGGCAGTTCAAGCATGTCATAAATCAATGCTATGATGCCAAAGGCAGCTGGTTGATGGTTCGTATGATGATTGAACCTTTCGGTTGAAAATGCACTGTTCCTGTCCGGTTCTAGAGACGAGACATGTGTTTGCCTAGGTAGTTGTATTTTGGTGTCGTGATTCAGGTACCGTCAGCCATTTTTACCCGTGTCACGGAAGGGAGGCAGGCTAGTGGATGACGTAAAATGCGGCACGCCAAGGAGGAGCAATATTGTACTCTCAGACAATATCAAAGTAATTGCCGGAATCAGCCAAAAACGTCACATATTCGCTCATCGTTGTGGTCACAGCGATGATCGATCAGACAATTCTAGCTCCATGCCGGTTGATTCGACGCTGAACCTGTGGTTTTCGTGGTTTGGCGCGCCAGCGAATTCGGCAGAATGATCTTCCGTCCCCGTCATCCGGATGCTGAATAAGCATCGTCGTGATAAGCTGTGATAGCTGGATGACTAAGGGCTACCTGCCAGAATCTGTGGTAAGCGCCATGGAACATGCTAGCACCAACCAGCACTCGCCAGATGGAAATGATCGATCACGTCCAGATGATTCATGTCAAGGCAAGAGTTAGATAGAATGTCGAAGCACAAGTTGCCAACCGTTTCCACCCCCTTGATGCAGCCTATAAAGTGGCAGGATTTATCCTGCTAAGTGGAATCTTTGTTTCATCAGATCAAGCTTCAACACCACAAACAATAAGTCTTCCACTCATCTTTGCAGCAAAGATCCATCCACCATTCACCAGCCTACCCTACACACTCTCCAGTCACCAACAGACACAATGGCATTCTTCTATCCTCGAACTGTCTACCACTCCCAGCCCTCTTTCACGCCTATATTTCATCTCTTCAATGGTCGCAGCAGCCAATGCGAGCCCCGTCGCGTTCGCAACACTCGCTATGTCTACCGGCAGCCAGTTCGTCCTTGGCTCCCCAGATTTGAGGCCAAGGAAACTGGCGATGCCTACGTGGTTCTTGGAGATCTTCCGGGCCTTAGCAGAGAACAAGTTTCCGTCGAATTCCCAGAAGCCCAGAAACTGGTAATCCGTGGAACTACCGAGCGCCGTGCGCCACAAACTTCGAACCCGGATCAAGCCACATCAGAGCCCACATCCGAGCCTGCAGTTGAGGCCATCACCGAATCCACACCCGCACCCGCGACCGCGACCGCGTCCATCGATGACAATGACGACGTGTCCTCCGTCACCACAGAGGCCTCACAAGAAGCTAAGAGCGTGAGCTCCTACCAGGCCACTGTCGAAGATGCAGACGATGACGACTTTGAAATGGTCGACGCGTCCCCCGAGAAACCCAAGGAGCAGGAGAAGAAGCCTCAGGCCAAGCGAGAGGAGGTGCAACCAACCCCTGAACGGGAGCCATCTCCTTCGCCTCAACCACAGGAGCAGGCTCAGGCACCAGTGCCCGCTGTCCCAGAACTCCAGCCCGCCCACCCAGAGCAGAGCAGGGTCCGGCGATTTGCCCGCACGCTTAACTTCCCTGACGGAGTTGAACTTGACTATGACGCTGTCACTGCAGATCTCAAGGACGGTCTTCTCCGCATTGTTGTTCCCAAGATCAACCGATCCGAGCCACGACGCGTTGCAATTTTATAGATGGCGATCAATCATTCTGGACTGTATTTGGAAGAAAAGATGCGGCGTCGGGCGTCGGGCATCGCGCGATAATAGACAACGCGCGCATATGTACTGGGTTTTCTAAGCGCTACAATTGAGCGATTTCTGTATAATTTAAATTTTTCGTTAAATCAGATCAAATTTTGCAACCAAAGATTTATCTATAACAGTGCTATGTGTATGTGATAAGTGTTGAACCTGGACAACAAAGACCCAAGAGGCGAATACTAGATCTACTTCGACATTAACCTTGAACTACTATTTTAATTCTCCTTATTAATCGTAAAATTATTACTTTGCAATTTAATTGAATATTCCCATGTGCCACTCCGGTGGCTGTATGTAATGTGCATGGATGTCTCTCGTAGGGAAACCATTCGGGCGACCACGCGGCCGGAACGCGACAATGAAAACCATCGAGGTCAAAGGTGAGGCAGTGAAACCCAATTCGAGGATGGCTCAGAGGCTACGGTAAATTTCGTAGAGCTATCGATCTCGCGACCAGCGAAGAAAGGCTAGTTTTGAAAATTGGACATATTGAACGAAATGGTAGTTGTAGAGAAAGGCCAAAGCAAAGCAAAAAAGTGGCAAGGAGGGGATTGCTGGGCAGACATTGGGGTGCATGTGATGCTCAAAAGAACTACACGTTATATAACGATGCAGCGTTTCTTGAAATTGGGGTCCGGCTCCGGGACATGGGGGATGAGCTCTATGATAGTCGCAGTCCAGTTAGATTTGGTTGTTAAGGGTGAGGTGCATTGTTTGCTCTGACACGCGGAACCAATTGCTCGACTCTGTCTGAACCAGGACATTGCCCCCAAGGAAATGCATCATCAGATGGCTCATTCCGAGTCTTAGACTCTAAATAAATTCGGCTCTTGAAATCGTTCGCACATCAGGCTCATCTACTGGCGATGGTCTATATCAGCGACACATTCCCTCGACTCCGAAGCATCGCCAGACGGTTACCCTGGGCTTCTGGTGCTACTAGCGGGTCTGCAGCAGTTCGTTTATTGAAATAAACAGGATGTGTCACCTGGTTTTGCTGGGAGATTTGCGAAAAGTGCCATCAATGATAGCCGAACTCCTCCGGGGAAGCTCCCGGTTCTGCTATCTGACCTCGAGCTCACTTTCGCATGAGCCTTCCTTCCTTCAGCTTCCCACTCACTCTCTCATCTTGTCTTGTGCAAACCCCAGAAACTTCTCTTGAGAACAAACCAACTACATCACTTTTCCGTTCGCTTTTACATATCGAGAAAAAGCACCACATCCTACCAAAACATCGCCACTTCTAAATTCGCAACTTCAAAGACCGAGGTGCTCTGTATATTGGGTCTTGAACATTAGCGCCTCCGCCATGGGACTCAATACCAAGATGCCGACGGGTACCAAGAAATACCAGTATCCTGTCCCCCACGACAGCAACAACTGCTCTTCAACTGGTAACCCCACCCCTTCTCTTCCCCTTCACCCAAGACCAATCTGAAGAACGATGAAATGACTAATCATTCTACAGATGACGCAGAACTTACAATCGAAGGGACCATGAGCGGCAAGAAACGAGGACGAGAGCACCTCCCCCCTAATTCGGACGTTGAACAGAAGAAACAGAAGATGGAAGCAAATGAAGAGGAGGGCAAAGATGGAGAAGAAGCTAGTGATAAGAACGGATGCCGAGTCTCTTGTACCCCTGATCCGGTCTATGCTTCGGACGAGGAAAAGATGAAGCAGAAGTTGAAAGACCAAGAGAATTCAACAACCGTGAATACCGAACACGAAGAAAAAGCCGAAGGGAAGAAGTGCAAATGTCATGAGATAGGAGAATATTTGAGATCTATTGAGAAGAGGGTGGAGAGCGTGGAAGCAGAGATGGAGAAGCTCTGGGCAGACTTCGAAACTCTCAAGAGAGAAACGGAGATGCGCCTTGATTGGTTGAATGGAGCGCTTACGGTGCTCTCAGCAGCCGTAGGTTGCTTGATGCGCCGATTCCTGTGAGTTATGAGGAACGCAGACGACGCTGCTACCCGTCGCAAGCAACTCGGGGATGGAAATCAACCGCGGAATCGATGCTACGACCACATCTTCAGCCAAAAATTCGAAGGCTAGGTTTTACAAGGGCCATAAAGAGTCTAGATGAATGGGCTTACGAATGGGATTTTGGTATGAGGGAGACCAACTCACTTTACTTTTCAACCCTTGTATTAATGGACGCGGAATCATCGGAGAGAAGGCTACTACTCGGGATTACGAATTTCTTTTGTCATACTTCGAACTTGGGAATTTATTGGCATGGGTATCGAAAAAAAGGGAACATGGAGTCGTCATTCGCGGACTAGAGAGTCATGCAATTTGGTGGGCGTAAACATAAAGAGCAGAGAAAATAGAGATCATCTCGAGATTTGGGGAGGAACCTTTCCCAGCCTCAGTCTAGACCTAAGCTATATGGCAAGGCAGATTTGCATTGTCTTTGGACGACCTGGCCCAGAAGTTTATGCTCAAGCAAGTCCTACTCAGTGATGAGTGAACTGAACTTGAAAACACTCAGATCGGATTAATGATTAATGAGGGTCAAAGATTCATCACTCTTTCTCTTTGAATCGTTTTCCATATCACACCAAAATTTATAGGCTCTCCGAGAATGATACTTTTAAGAAAATCCCCATTTCGTATTGACTCATGGGGTGAATTATGTTCGACTTAAAATATCCCCGTTGAGATTATCGGAAGAGTTCACGACTGATCACAGGCTAATTGTCGACGAGTGGAGGCCGTGAATACAAGAGCAAAGCTGGCGCTTCGGGCCTGTAGTGGGTATTGCGTCTCAAGACCAAATCCCTAAACATATGATACATGATGAGCTAAAGGCCGAGGGTATCCTAACAAAGGGCTACTTTAGCTCTAACCGATAACCATGACACTATTTCCATTAAAACCCATCCATTCTATGGCATTTGATCATTACCCCCTAATTGCATATTCAAATCAAAATTACCCGGCATCCCATGATATAGCATAGGATCCAGGTCGGGAAGAAAGTTGTTGAAGAGGTCCAAGACGTTTGTCCCCAAAGAGGGCTCCCCGGATATGTTTCCCCCGAAGGCATCTATGGTATAGTCCATGCCCCCAAAAGGTTCAAAAGATTCCGAAGACTCCGGAAATTCAGACCCTGCTTCTCCCACTGTTCTCAGCTGCTCCCCAGAGGTCGTCATCACCAAGTCCTGAGCTGCCGGAGGCTGCGTCCTGGTAATCTCTGGACTGACTCCGTTGCTGGAACCTTTTTCTTGCAAAGAGCTTCCTGGAAGCAGCGAGGTATCTTTTACACTGTTCCTCTGTGATCCAGCAGGTACAGAATCACGGCTTTGGATACTGTTGACATAAGTGCGAGCGACGTGAGAAAACTCGGAGATGAGAGACCCCGGGAGTGTGCCGTTGCTGCAATATTCCAGTCGGCTAAAGTGTCCGGCGGCCATGTCGAGCAAAGCGAGGTTTGAGTAAGTTTCCGGCTGTCGTGGGTTATGAACGACGCTATCGAAAAGCACAAAAAGCGCGGCCAAGGGAATAGTTGCGAGAATCCTAAGTTCAATGCGTCAGTTCTACCGAAGGATAGCATATGGAATAAATATTATTGCTCACCAGATATTCGTATGAGGCTCGACCTCTATTAGTGTCGTCAGCTCCACTATCAACCGGCAAGATTTGTGGATGTCAGAAGTAGCAGCTTGACGCTCTTTGGAATAAGCTTGATCGTTGGATTTGACAAGGTGAAGAAGTGTGTTGCGATTGATTATTAAGTTCATATGGGCGTATAGGTATTGAATAAAGGTGGCCGCTTGTCGCTCAACGGATCCCTGAACAGTTTCTGGTCGGATCGTTCCACCTGGCCGGAAGCCATTATCAGGCAGTGAAAGTCGCCAATCCTCCAGCTCTTTCTTTAGTTGCTCTGTTGTTTCGAGGTGATATGAGGTTGGTTTATTTGCAACACCAACACAAAAGAGAAAGGTGAGAGCTCTGGATATTATTCTGGCGTAGCGAAGGAAGGATAGGAGGTAATCGAATCCGCCGAATGTAGCTTCCGAAACTCTAGGGAGAGGACAGGAGATATCGCCGTCGACAAATACCTATTAAGATTTTCATGTCAGTAAATAAGAATGAAAGAGCATCTTGGTAAGAAGATTCCGGTGAATGCGACTTACAGAGCTCCTGCCGATCTGGAAGCTTGACATTTTTTCGATCGCATAGAGCACCCAGAAGCACCGAGAATATCTTTGGGCCGAACGACCTGTGAAATTTGCACCAGCCAAATTTTGCGCTCGCCTAGCAGCCTCGGACATGATGACGTGTTCGATCGCGAGACATGACACACTGAGGGAAAACGCCGACATAGCAGTCATGGCCTCTAACGTAGGGAGTGAATCGTTGTGTAGGAGTAGTTCAGGGAAGTATGCCAGGCTAACTGCAAAAATCTTCCATGATTTCCCTGTACAAGGCTCGAAACTACCCTCTCCGTCATATTGGCTACCCAAAGCTAATACTGCATGGTAAAGGCAAACCCACGGCTTGCTGTTGGTAAGCAATTCATCCAAATTGTTGCTGAGCGCTATGCTCTCGAAGCTGGCCCGCTCAAGGAAGGGTAGGAGAGGATGGACGCGCTCGAAATACACTGGTTGTATAGCATGTTAGGTCATCTCGTCATCGTGATACATGCTACGTGGCAACTTACGCTGAATGTATTTCTTGGCAGCAACTCTGTCTGTAAATAGCTCGACAGAATGATTGCGGCTCACTGCCGACTGGATCGCATTCTGGCCCGATTCTGGCCGCTTTGAGAGCCTGCTGCGAACAACATTAGATATTCTCCCGACGACTTCGTTGACACTGTCATTCCCTAAGCGGCTGGACAGCGAAGCAAGCCGGGCATCTGAGAAAAATGTGAGGTTGTAAGCGCCTGCTTAATGTCGTGTTAGATTTATGAACATTTTGGGCGGAAAAGGTAGTTCTTCCTACCAAGAAATCCATTCCCCTTTGCCCAAACAATTAGCAATGATCAACGCCATGACGCAGATTGGGAAGCATACCCTGATGAAAACTTGGTCTTGTGGGCTTTGAGTTTGGGACAGAAGATCGTCCACAAGAAGGGTGGGAATCGATGTTGCGTTCGATTCAATCTCTGATAAGCTACGATTCTCACCATTAATAGGAAGAGGGATGACGCGTGCATGTGACAGAGAGAGCGGCTGGTGTCGGATTGGCTGCGTTGGCTCTGACCTGACGGCCGGGGAAGCACCCACAACCGGGATCTCGCCAGGGGGCGACGGCTTGGGGGAGAGAAAACCCTCGTTCACTGATGTCATATATATAGATTAGCTTGATCCTGGAGACTAGATTCCCTCTACCAGCACCCAAGGCAGCTGGCGAAGAACAAATCATCTGACGCTCGGCGGATTGCGAGAGCGAGTTGCCGAGATGGGCAATGGGCTTACCATTTCGTCTTCGAGAGGGCTTTCTGGCACCGAAATGACAGACTGCCTTCCGCCGCTATTGAATAGAAGAATTTTCGTCTCAGTTCAAATCTGCACGTGGGAGCGTGGGGGTAGGATCAGATGGCCATCTCGATGGATGGGAATGAAGACATACCAGACAATTGGCACAAGGACCCCGACCACCTGCACCTACACGCAAATAGAAGGCATGGTCAGCAAAACCTCGTCTCTTGATCTCTAATTACCGATGGCTGGCGATCATACTCGGACATTTGACTTTGCGTATTCGGCACGCGTCGCAGGATCGGTTGGCTTTGGGCACGGCCAAGCTCGCGGTTGGGGGGCGCGCGTTCCCCGAGTCCTCTGGCATGGCACCTTCTCGCTAGGCGTATGAGGGGCTTGGTTCGAGGGCACGCTGGATTTCTCGAGGGAGAGATTCGGGAGTCAAATGAGGATTGGGGTCAACGAGAATCGCCGAGTGTCGAGTTATATGCCGAGCTGTGCATGAGCAGGAAACGTCTGAGCTCGGTGCCGAACTGCCTCATCGGGAAAAGGGTGGCCTGGATCCGCCGAGCCTCCCGCTTGTGAGTGTCCATTCTTTTGTTTGCGTCAATGCTGCGCCTCGCCAATCACATGCCTGCAAGCACGTTGATGACGGGCGTTTGCTGGAGGATTCCTGCGCGTTGCCACGCTTTCACAGGACATCGAATCTTCAGCCTCTTCCAACTGATTCCAGGCCAGCAGATTGGAAAGTCCGCGGTCAATGCCCGAGATGACGTGGGTCGAAATCTTAGACATATGCCTCGTAATGGGCCAATTGGTGCATAAGCGGTCGCCCGCAGGCGGTGCGGCCTCGTGTGATTCGGGAAACAAGAACTTACCGCCCAGCATCTTTCGTGCCGTTATCGCGGGGGCGTCGGATACAAAAGACTGCGAGGATCTTGACCTCTGCTGATGATGGTTGGGAAGATGGCATGTGCTTGATCAGACCTGTTCTGCTGCTCGAATCCATCCGTTCACTTCTTCCATGGCCCTTTGTTCTTACTCTTACTCATCTTAATCCCCTACACGCTCTTTTTTCCTCTTACGTCTTACCTCTCCATTTCTTCTCCTCTGCCCCTAAAGGCCTGCTGCCCCTTGGCAGTCATGGCTTCCATAGACGAGAAGATGGAGAGCCGCCGGGCGCCTGTTACTGATGACGGCGAGCATTCATCAACGCCGCAGTCTGAAATGACAGCTGCATACGAGCAACCAGACAACCACCCGGATCAAAATGTCGCCGAACTGATACGGTCCTTTAGTATGAGTCTGGTGAGGAGCGCCAGCCATGCTCAGGGAGGCGGCATCGTGAATCCCTTTCTCACGTCGAATCCCGCCATGGACCCCAATTCGCCCAGTTTTGATGCAATTGAATGGGCAAAGGCCTTCTTGCAACACTCGGACCTGGACCCCAAGAAGTATCCTCGTGCAAGGGTAGGCGTTTCTTGCAGGAACCTAGGAGTTTATGGCTATGGTACAGATACAGATTATCAGAAGAATGTTCTCAATATTCTCATGCAAGGCCCCCTTATGATCAAGCAATGGATCAGTCATCGTCGTCGTAAGATCGATATCTTGCGCAATTTCGATGGCCTGGTCCGAAGCGGAGAAATGATCCTCGTACTTGGACGTCCCGGAAGGTCAGTTGCTCTATCCCTCTTGAAAGATTACTGTACTGAAATTCTTGGCAGTGGTGTTACAACGCTTCTCAAAACAATTGCCGGTGAAACAAACGGACTTCATCTTGGCCCCGAGTCGCATTTCAGTTATCAAGGTTTGCTCTCCCCTTTGCTCTTCTCGCACATTCTATGGTTATTTGTTCAATCTCTGACTTTATCTTTCGCCGTAGGTATCCCGATGGATAAAATGCGCAAGTGCTTCCGTGGCGAGGTCATCTACCAAGCTGAGGAAGACGTTCACTTTCCCCATCTGACCGTAGGCCAAACACTCCAATTTGCTGCTCTCGCACGAACGCCTCGCAATCGCTTGCCAGGTGTCAGCCGGAAACTCTATGCTACCCACTTGAGAGACATTGTCATGGCTGTCTTCGGTATCTCCCACACCGTCAACACCAAAGTCGGAGATGCATTCGTCCGAGGTGTAAGTGGCGGCGAGCGCAAGCGTGTGAGCATCGCTGAAGTGACACTGAGCCAAAGCCCAATCCAGTGTTGGGATAACAGCACACGGGGTCTTGACAGTGCCACCGCGCTGGAGTTTGCCCGTACTCTCAGGTCGGCTACAGATCTCGTGGGCATGTGTGCTATCGTGGCAATGTACCAGGCTTCACAGCCAGCATACGATGTAAGTCAATTGATAACGCCAATGAAGTCACAAGCTGATGAGACTGATGGAAAATTGGAAGATTTTCGACAAGGTCGCTCTTTTGTACAAGGGACGGCTGATCTATTTCGGACCTCGAGACGCAGCAAGAAAGTACTTCACGGATATGGGCTTCAACTGCCCTGATCGCCAGACTACTGCAGACTTCCTCACGTCGCTCACAAACCCAGCTGAAAGAACAGCCCGATCAGGGTTCGAGAACAGAGTTCCTAACAGCCCTGACGAGTTTGAAAAGTTGTGGCAAGAAAGCGCGCTTCGAAAGAGTCTTCTTCAAGACATCACCGCCTTTGAGGAAGAGTATCCCTTAGATGGAAAAGAGACGGAAAAATTCCTTCAGACGCGCAAAGTTCAACAAGCATCTTGGATGTGAGTAATGGGAACCCGAACTACTCTGAATGATGGCAAAGCTGACTCGATGACAGGCGTCGAGGGTCTCCGTATACTATTAGTATAATCATGCAGATCCAGCTGTGCATGATGAGAGGATACCAGAGACTCGTGGGCGAAATGCTGTTTCCACTTGTCACCATCGCAGGCAACGCAGCGATCTCATTATTGCTCGGTAGCATCTTCTATGATCTCCCTGATACCGCCGACAGCGCAAACAATCGCGCGGTTCTGCTCTTCTTCTCAATTCTATTCAATGGACTGAGCAGCGCTCTTGAGGTATGAAAATCCTATCCCTCGCTCCATCAGTAATGGATGCTAATGCCATAGAATACAGATCCTAGCTCTCTATGTTCAACGGCCAATTGTTGAAAAGCATTCCCGCTATGCTTTTTACCACCCTTTCGCTGAAGCAGTTTCATCCATGATCTGCGATCTCCCCATCAAAGTGGTATCTACCATGTGTTTCAATATTCCTCTGTACTTCATGGCCAACCTTCGGCAAGATGCGGGCCATTTCTTTACTTTCTTGCTGATAGGCTTTACCTGCACCATGACCATGTCGATGATTCTGCGAACCATCGGCCAGGTCTCTCGCACAATTCACCAAGCGCTGACCCCTGCTGCCATCTTCATCCTTGGGCTTGTCATCTACGCCGGGTACGTTCTGCCCACTCGTCTTATGCAAGGATGGCTCCGGTGGCTCAATTACATCAACCCCATTGCGTATGCGTTCGAAGCAACGGTTGCAAACGAGTTCACCGGTCGTCAGTTCCCCTGTCCGGCCTTTGTGCCCGCCTATCCTAATGCTGGGCCGTTCGAGAGGACTTGCTCCGTGGCAGGTGCTCAGCCTGGCGCTGATTTCGTGGATGGAGATTTCTACATCGGAGCCAATTATGGTTACAAGAAATCCCACATCTGGAGGTGAGCTTCCTCGTAGAATGATCCCTCGTAGAATGATCTGAGATGGGACCAGTGCACTGACAATACTGTAGAAACTTTGGAATTCTTGTCGCCTATCTGCTGTTCTTTCTCGCTACTTATATCCTTGCCGCGGAGTTCATCACTACGGGGAGATCCAAGGGAGAAGTGCTGGTTTTCCAGCGTGGCCATGATGCCAATCGTGCGGCTGGCCCTGAGGTCGCAGATGAAGAGTCTGTAGCTCCCGGCGAGAAGATTAATCACAGTGATCGCACGACCGTTGCGAAAGATGAGAAGAAGGAAGCATCTAAGCCCAGCGGAGGGGTGTTTCACTGGCGCAATCTCTGCTATGACATTACCATCAAAGGGCAGCCGAGGCGTATTCTAGATGGTGTCAGCGGATGGGTGCAGCCAGGAACCTTGACGGCTCTTATGGTTTGTTGTGACCCTCCGAAATATTTGATACACCTCCCCTAGCTAATACTAACATACCTACTTCTAGGGAGCCACAGGTGCTGGCAAAACCACTCTTCTCGACGTGCTAGCCAACCGAGTTACCATGGGCGTCGTCGGTGGAGACGTTTCAGTCGACGGTGTTCCCCGTGGGAACAGTTTCCAGAGAAAGATTGGTTACGTGCAGCAGCAAGATATCCATCTTTCTACGTCTACGGTGAGAGAAGCTCTTCGATTTAGCGCTCTCCTGCGTCAGCCTAGCACCGTTAGCAAGAAGGAAAAGTTTGAGTATGTTGAATCAATGATTGAACTGCTGGAGATGGAAGATTATGCAGATGCCGTTGTCGGTGTTCCAGGAGAAGGTAAGGTATCTTTTCTTCGGAAAATCGAATAAACTCTTCTAACATTCAAATGCTAGGTCTTAATGTTGAACAGCGAAAACGCCTCACGATCGGGGTAGAGCTGGCTGCAAAGCCAGACTTGCTTCTTTTCCTTGACGAACCAACATCGGGGCTTGACAGCCAAACCGCCTGGAGCATTGCCGCCTTGATCCGAAAGCTTTCCGATAATGGGCAGGCCATTCTGTGTACTATCCATCAGCCATCAGCTATGCTCTTCCAGCAATTTGACCGCATACTCCTTCTCGCGAAGGGTGGAAAGACGGTGTATTTTGGCGACCTCGGGAAGGATTCGCGACAGCTGATTGACTACTTTGAGAGACAAGGGGGGGAGAAATGCCAGCCAGAGGAGAATCCTGCCGAATGGATGCTGAAAGTAATCGGAGCCGCCCCGGGGTCCAAAGCTACGCGAGACTGGCACGAAGCCTGGCTCAACAGCCCAGAATACAACCGGGTCCAGACACGGCTGGAGGAGCTTTCTTCGACGTTGCACAGCGATGGACAGGTATCTGGCGAAGACAATGTGGCTACTTACGCAATGTCTCTTCAACAACAGTTCGTGGCCTGCTTTTACCGCGTATGGCAACAATACTGGCGAACGCCGTCATACATCTATGCGAAATTGATTCTCTCCGGAGGAACTGTAAGTACAAAAGATTCGTGGGTATTTATCACAGCATGCTAATGTTTTGAAAGGCTTTATTTATCGGCGTGTCTTTCTATGACGCAGACCTCTCCATGACCGGTCTTCAGGACCAGATGTTTGCGGTCTTCATGCTGCTCGTCGTGTTTGCATTCCTCTCTTACCAGACGATGCCCAACTTCATAAAGCAAAGGGAGATCTATGAAGCTAGAGAAAGGTCATCAAAGATGTATTCATGGATCGTCTTCATGCTCTCAAATATTGCCGTCGAGATTCCCTGGAACTCCTTGGTTGGTGTTCTTCTTTACGTCTTATTTTACTACCTCACAGGGATGAACAATAATGCGAAGCTCTCCGACTCCGTTCATGAGCGAAGCGCGCTCATGTTCCTTCTTCTGTGGGCTTTCATGCTGTTCGAATCTACCTTTGCAAATATGGTTATTGCAGGTGTCGAGATGGCCGAGGTGGGAGCCACAGTTTCCCTAATCTTGTTTGCTTTCTGTTTAATTTTCTGCGGGTAAGTCTGCCTCACGGATTTCTTGATCTAACACAAGACTTACTAACCTCGTTCCCAAGTGTCATTGTTTCAAGAACTGCCCTTCCTGGCTTCTGGATTTTCATGTACCGCGTCTCGCCATTGACATATCTGGTCTCAGCCCTCCTCTCAACAGGCCTGGCCCAAAATCCAGTAACCTGCTCCGACATAGAGCTTCTCCAATTCAAGCCTTCACAAGGGGCAACATGCGGCCAGTATCTTGAGCCTTACATGGAATTGGCCGGTGGCAATGTCACCAACCCGGACTCGACGGACACGTGCCTTTTCTGCCCGCTGGCCACGACAGATGCGTTTTTACAGACCATTGATGCATCGTATGACGAGAGGTGGAGGAACTACGGGATCATGTGGGCCTACATCGTCTTCAATGTCTTTGCTGCGCTTTTCCTTTACTGGTTGATGAGAGTGCCAAAGAAGCGACTCACATAGACACCTTTCTAGAATGCAAGACCACCAACAGATTGTGCGAAATAGATTTTCCTAGTATTTTATTTTTGGTTTGATTCTTTTATCTATCATTTAATATGAAATTTGTGTTTAATCTTCCACATCGCGCTTTAGGTTCCAAGGAAAAAGAAGTAAGATATGTTCAGCCAACAAGTATTTCAAGCTATCACCCTTCCTCCGGGGAACATTGTACAGAGGTTGGCCTGTTCTACCATAGCGAGTACCGCAAAATTGTGTCAAATCGAGTACGCAAATTAGAAACTATTCGTGAAAGAGCTCAATTTAATATCTAACTTCGTTTCTATCATGATACATTTGCAACAGTATTAATCTATCTACGCGGGCCTTCTTGGGTAAGATATGAATCTAAACTAATATTAGAGGGTGGCCAATTGCGATTAAGGTCAGCTTCGGAAGGTTCCTGCTTTCGGCGATTGTATTTCCGGATGCTGTAGATGATAGAGGCCAAGTAGGAGGCAAAAGCGAGCCCAGCAATGACACTGTAAGCAATGACCCAGGCACTCCCCCGGTGGCCCGCGAGCTGCAGACCAAGCCCACCATTGAGAACACCAAGGAGCATCAAGGAACGGCCGTACCAAACGTGGATAGTTCCCATGTGACCACGTCCCTCATGTTTTGCGTAATGCCGTGAATGGAGGATGCCGAGAACCGGTTGGAGGCAGAGTAAGATCACGACTAGGCTCCCTATGATTGTATGCGCTTGCCTGCCGTACTTGGTGCGAGGTATTCGAGTTAGCTAAAATCAACCAGTGACTTGGTGCCTCCATGTCATATGAATACTCACGAGGTAATATTGCCTAGCAAAGGTGGCCCCAAGACCAACGCCAGCCCACATGAGGATGAACGCCAGCAGTTGCGAGGCGGAATGGAGGAACCAGTTGCCCAGAAGCGGCATCAACAAGGCCCCAATTGGATACATTGCCACGAAGACCACAGTCATAATGATACCATGTGCCAGGCGGATAGAATCGTATTTAGCAACCGTTGTGTCTGACACTACGGCACCGCTCGAAAGGATATCGTCGTCGTCGGAATCCGCCAGCGGATTGACTTCAGAGTCTGTAGCCGCCATCGCCATGTCGATGCTGAACAGGTCCCTCCCCTCATGATGGTTGATAGGCTCCTGAACGCTCGCCGACTCTATTGTCTGGCCTGATAACCATGCAGCCACCCAGTTGTTTTCACCTTCCAGGTCGAGTTTATTGCAATCGCTGCATCGAACTTTGGCCGTCATCCTGTCGTTCAAGACGCCCGACCCCGATATCAGTTCAACGCCAGATCTCTCCTCGTATACGGGCATGATGTGGTTTCGTCCCTTTCGCGTGCTGAGGGTCACGTTCCCTTCGCCGTCCTGATACATGAGGAATATCTCCGCCGTCTGCATGCTGTTGCCGATGCCGAGGGCGACCCACGAGTAGGCGACGGGCGCGTCGAGTTTGAAGTAGACATTGTTGGATTCTGTGCTCACTTCCCATCGAAATTTGATATCTTGGTTGTTCCCCGTGGTGTAGGATAGTCCTGCAGATGAACCCGTCGGATCTGGGAGGAGTCGTTAGAAGTTGAACTAGGCTGCGTAATTCGTCCTAGCGACCACGCGAAAACATACAAAAACCTACAGAAAGCGCCAGAGCGGTCAAGCCGCGCAGCAGCTTCATGTTCCCTATTCGCAGCCCTCGCTCAAACCAAGGGCGGTAGGTTCAGTCAAGAGCAACCCATTGTTGGCAGGAGGTTAAGATGCGGAGTACGGGAAAGGGAACAAGGGACGCACAATTAGGGGCAAAGGCGGTTTTAACCAGCACGAAACTCACAAAGCCCAAGCCCAGCCCTGCCTAGCGTGCCATGGGTTCGGCACTGGTCGGCGACCATATCTACGGCACTTGATTCGAGATGAGAGCGGCCCCGGACGGGCAATTTCATTCTGAGACCCATCAAAGCACGCACGGACTTGGCAAGCCGTAAGATGCTGGGTCTGGTTGGAGCATCCGCGTTTCATTGTGGGATCGTCTATGTGACTAGTTGCAGTAGTGCTTACCTCTCGCGCCATGTGATTATGATTATCACATCACTCTCGACCAGAATTTCCTCGAGGCAATATCAACAACACAAGACATGTTAGTTGTTTACATAGATCTTATGAGTCGATGGATTCGCTCTTAGATCTATTGTAGCTAGACATATGTATTCTGGTTTAACGGCTGGGGCGTAGAACTACTATGCAGACAAACAAACATTACTGGCAAATACATTGTTCAAACCATTGACCAGGAAACTACGTAGGGGTACATTCACTGCGTGGAATCCTTTGAAACGTAATCATTAGAAAGCCTTAACCCCAGCTTAGTAGCATATTATCATTATTGAGGGCCTAAACTAAGATATCCTTTTTCAACTGACTGAACCGAGTTACGGTGGACTACAGGGTAGTCTAACTATCAGGTGGTCGTAAGAAGTTGGGAAGTTTCTTCAGTGACGTGGTGGTATACTTCGACCTACTCAATATAAAACCCCATACTCAGGATGTGAATGAAAATTTGACAAGAACGGGGTTATGGTCTGTCAAGATGTTGCCATCCGACTGCAAGAAACTGCTCCCAACATAGCTGAATGAAGTTGCGCTCAACTTAACCGAGCTGCCAGAACGGAAGCTAAACACGCAAGTAAGCAATTGTTCTCTCAGGGGCAAATGAAAGACGAGTGGTTACTCACAAAATTTTGTCAACAATCTCACAGTCATTATCGTCAGCTGGGTTGCCGCAAGCATCTGCTGCAGCACCGGCTGTAGGATAGGTACCCTTTTTGATAAGCTGGACCCATGGATCGGTGAATCCCGCGTCTGTGAGCTTGTTGATGCTTCTTCCGGAGTTGGTCCAGCGATCGTTGGTATCGCCACCAATAATAACGGCGCGACCTTGAGAGTTGGCGTTCACGTAGGCAAGGATCTGATCGATTCCTGCAGAGCGAGCGCTGACGTCGCCGGAATCGGATCTATTTATTCAAGCATTCATTGTCAGTCTTTTTAGTCATAGCGTGGAAATGTAGCAAACATACCCAGCATCCGCATGGAGATTGTAAAGATCAACCTCAACACCCTGGATTGTCATTCGCATGTATGTGAATCCCTTGGGGGTCAAGCAATCGCCGTCATTCAGATTACACTTGTTCCAAGTGACTCTAGTAAAGCCCGTCCAATCGTAGTTGGCGACCGAGTTCAGCCCTGAGCCAAAAACAATTGTTCCAGACGTAGGAGTGCGGTATGGGTGGGTGTCAGTCGAGTAGATGGCGGCGTGATATTGGAAGTCCTCCTGCATGTGAATGATATCATAATTCAGCTCGGAAAGATGGGTACCGATTGATTTGGCATTGGTCGTCTTGTCGCCCGGTACACCATTGTCGTTTATCCAGTCTGGCAGGCCGGCAACATTTATTGTGAGGAAGCTAAACGAACCGGATGCAGCAGCAGCACCGGATACGCACGCGGCGAAAGCGAAGAAAGACTGCCCGAGCATATTTCTGCGATATCGATGTGTACTAATTAAGAGGAAAATGTTTTCGCCTCTCTTTGTGATGGAATTCAGGAATTGAGTCGAATTGATCGAGGAGACGTCGAGTTCAAGTAGTCGGGAATGACTTGCCGTCGAGGTAGCATCAAATTATTCGCATGACGACGACAGAATGGACATGCCCGGGCCACTGGGCAGAAAGAACCGCATCCACGCGTCTTGGAAACCCTTTTCGATTGGGTAGGAATAGGAAAAAAGGTATAAGATGCTACCCTCTATATGGAATCTTCTTGGACTAGGTCACGGTCTTATTGCCTAATTGAAGATAAGGTAGCAATTGGCGCCTTTTGCCTTGCTTTTGATTGTTTTTCGTATACTTGATTGGAAGCTCTCTACGCTTGGTGGCTGGAGTCACCAATGGAGTGACATTCCATACCTAATCAACAGCCGATGTCCGTCGTATTACAGGGGTTATCATATTGGGGTTTGTCTATCAATGGGGCCAGAGAAGAGGAGCTTGCCCAATCAATGAAAAAGACGTTCCGTTCCTGCATAAATGAGCACTCAGATGCACTGATAATACAACCACCAGTCCCGTTTAGCTTTCTGGAACCGGCTTCTAGACGCAACGCCGAATCACTCGCCGAAGAGTCTTCACGTGTCGGTCGCTCGCCGGGCTTGGTTCCCTTTTCTTAGCTGCGTTCTCATCACCTGCTTCATTGGGACATCGGCGACCCACGCGCCGATTCACCCGTTTTGGTTACTGCCTGCCATCGAACTTTGGACTGGTGCTTTAATGCATAATGCAATTGACAGGGACCGAGGTTGTCGAATGATTTCGTGTGATAGATAATTGTACGGTATTTCCCATTTGAACAACGTTGTCGAAGAGAATAAAAAGGAAGTACTAGCGAGGATTTATGTGGCACGTTTGGATCTGATGATGCTTGAACCTGGATGTTTTCACGTAATTTCTGGCCTTACATCTTGTTGGTCGGCTCTCACGGAGTTTATATCACGGGTTCGCTGGGAGGGAAAGAGTCAACATGTTAAGGGAAGTTCAGATACCAGAAACACTAATCGTTTCTCATTTGCACGAAGATCTCTTGGACCACAGATTATTATCTCTACGCGAGGATCTGTGGGCAGGCAGTAAAGCCACTTGATCTGCTCGGGAAGAAAGCTAAACACAATCGTCAGCTACTCCGGGCATGTTTCAACCCTTTCGCTATTGTTTCTAAGATATTATGATATTAATGACCTTGGATGGCCCAAAACTCGAGACTGCGAGATTGCCGATAAACGCAGAGTATGCGGTTGAGTCGTACAAATTTCCATGCCTAGTTCTTTCTGAAATGTATGAGTTGAAAGGACTGCATTGATACAACTGCATCGCCAAGACAAAACGAGGCCATCTTTCGCCCAAGACATGTAATAATATTCACTTCCATTTTAGTTCTATGAGGTGCTGTGTATTACTTTAGTTTTTCTCTTTCTTTCAGTGCTTTTGTCTATCGTAGTTATAAGGAGATGAAAGAACTTCAACTTCATAAGGGATCTCGAAATGCCCTTCTACTTCGATACTATATGCGAAGATTACACCTCAAAGAATGTAACAGGGGACTAAAAAAAATGGCCATTGAGAATAATTGACTATGGCAATGCGATCAGATGAGCACAAGTTTATCGAACTCGTAATATGAACATATTGCCCGGGTTTGCGTAACCGAAAAAGAGGCGCATTAGTCTGAATACAGGGCGCCTGTGAGTACGTAATGTCATAAAATAACTAACCACTATATTCATTGTGTTGAGATGTCGGGTCTGACATCTTCAATTGTTGTTTTTAAAGCTATACTCGAACTCTCTTCCATAACTAACCGCCGAGTGGTCTCTACTTTACGGCTACATGCATGTCGCACAAATCTGACAAATTTCTTTATCGCATGCTGAGACTTTTCTCTTAGCTTGCTTCGTTAATGAAATTAGGCCATGTCATAGTTATGAACCCGATCCGTAGATATGGTTAATGCACAGCGAAGCAGCTTTGATATTTACGAGATTTCGGCAAGGGAACTCCCCCACCCCCTCCGATTTTTGATGCTCTTCGTACACGCAAGAAAATATTATGGCGTGCAAAACCTTGAGTTGGCCGCATATGTGAATTGGAGAATTGATTATCGTGGGGTAATAAGAAGTCCGGGTGACGGCGAATTCGGGACTAATTTCTCTTCTATTACGGGGAAAGTCTGATTCCTTGTGGTGCCCGAAGAGTTTGTTGATTCTATTTGGAAGTGCGGTAAGCATTTTGATAGCCTTTGCCACGGATGAAGAAAGCCAGGCAAGGTTGTGAGATAGTTCGCAAGATTTTGAAAGAGAACACGAGTGGTGGATCTGAGCGTCACCCAAAGGAACTCTCCTCATAATCAAACTTGCCACACCATATTTTTCAATTGCGTTTGGGATGTGATTAGATTATTCTTTAACTGTAAACCCCCCTGCTTCTGAGAATGCTCTTACAAGCCCTAAGGTGAGAATCCAAAGCAGGCAGCAGCCAAAGTCAGGTTCAACATGAGCAATGATCATCAACAGTGAAGTCAGCGGCATCAGAATTTGATGATCTGCTGTGCCACACATTCGAAATGCCTAGAAGGGCTCTAAAACAGTCTTTGAATGGGGCTGTTTCATGTATTGTGCTTGATGTGGAAGGCGATGGCTGGTTTCAAGGCCCCGAAACGAGCTGTCTTACCCCACGCGCCTGGACGATCGCCCTGGCATGAGCGTCAGTTATTCAACTGCCGAATGAAGCAATTCAAGACACAGTTCAAGCTTCAAAGCAGCACTGTGTCAGCCTCCATGTCAGACTACCTGACCTTACCTTATCTAGTTCGTGAAGCATAAATGCATAATTCTGGGTTGCTGATGGCGAGCCTAAAAAGAACACTAAGTTTAAGTGTAAACCCGTCGTCTGAAGCTTAACTTTTTCTTGAGCAGCATTCATTGCTGCCTTGTATCCAATTCTAAGAGGAGAATTCTCACGGTATTTGCTCCATGTTTGTGGCGGTGTCAGCATTTAGCGGGTACGACTTACATTTTGCTTCTGGCGCCGTGATGTCAGTGCAGGGAGCTGATCCTCCAAATCGCACTTGTTCATGTCGTTTGTAACAAAGACAGCTTCACCTCATCTCTAAGCTCCTGATTCTCATCTTCTCCATTTTATTCGCCTTAAATCGGATGTGCGACAACGAGCATAATGCCAAGAGAGACATATTGCAACCTAACATGAAGTATTACATGCATTAAGCTTAGCCATCAGCCCTGATCGGCTGTTTAGAGTGGGCACATTTGAAACAAGCGGCCAGGTATGTTGTGGAAACGTCTATTCTCCTGACGATCTCAAACAGCGAACCCAGGACAGATCTTGGCAAATACGTCGTCTAGGTGAACAACGTCTGCAAAAACAACTTTGTGTCTTATCTTTATGACCCCTGCCCTGTACTGTTGGTATGTGTTGGGCTTGACTATAAAGACATGAGGGCCAACCGGGACACGATTTTGTTATTGCGTCTCTGCATCGTCTTGTCTTGACTCGCCCCCTTCTCTCGCTTCATTACATTCACTCAACTACATTTTGACTCGTCTTGGATCGATACAAAATGGCACTCGTTAATATTCTCCTGGCTGCTGCTTTCGGAGTTAATCTGGTAGCAGCCCAGATGCAGTGTAACGGGTACCGGCTGCCCGCGTATGATGATTGTACGCTACTCTTTCAACCCCAGACACATTTGCCTGATAGTGTTGACGACTTGGCACACGTTTTTTACTGTCTACTAACTAACTGATAAATGTAGGCGAGACCGTTCTGTCTGACTTCGCAATGAGAGACAACGAGGAAGTCTTCCATGAGAATGGAGAGGACAACATCCCCCAGCCCTCATGCAAGTGGTGGTACAAGAATGATGGCAACTGCCGCATCACTCACTGCTATACAATGTCAAATGATGCTGCTGGAGCTGTCATGAAGCGCACCGGAAGCGCAATCGCTTCAGACTATGACAAGGTTCACGACAAGTGCGTGTCATGGCGGGCCGGCGGCACCTATACCGAGACCTTCAGCATCACCGACGTTTTCAATGACGAGGACCAGTCGACACCGGCCCTCACAGATGTTAGCACAAGCTCAAGCGGAGTTGTATCCGGCAAGACATCGTTGGAGGCCTATTACAAGTGGAAGGCCGAGCATGCTCCAAAGGATGAGCCAGCCGAAGCTCGCCAGAAAGCGCGATCTATCCCAGCCAAGATGGTCGAGCGAGTACGTAACCAGAAGCGCGATGGTGTCAAAGATGATAAAGAGTTCAATACCCCATTCTCTGCCATTGGTGTCCGCAACACTGGTGCTGTTGAGTATGGCCCCCGCCTGGGCAAGGGTGTTGGCTATAAATACGAGGTGTCAGAAAGCACCAAATGGTCCGTCTCTACCTCCATTGAGCTGGGCGGCGCATGGAATATTTTCACGGCCAGTATGGGAATCACAATTAGCCGTGAAGATACTTTCACTGTCACTGAAGGCTTAACGTTTGACGTCCAGTGCGACAAGACCGGCCAGGTCCTGTTCTACCCCTTCTATGACTATTACCAGACTCAATTCTTCCCAAGTGAGACCTGGGCGGATATTTGGGTTCCTGTTCACTCTGGAAAGAACATCAACGGAGAGATCGCGATCAACTGCCTGGGTTGATAAGCTAGATAGAAAAACTAGACAAATTCAAAAAGAATTAGGGGGTAAAGCGATCGTCGCTACATCATCCCAATTCTCATATTAAGCATCAGTCCACAATCGTGTTCTAAGGCTGGCGTCATTGTGATACTAGTTCTATATGAGAAAGATAGTAGAACTACGCTGCAAGGTTGATAGTTATGCTAGGTGAGAGAATTTGTAGTAGAATAAAAGGGGAGGGTGCTTTACTTAACAAGATAGTAACATGAATGGAATGACACCTCCCCCAGACATAATAACAAATTTATCCAGCCTTAGGCTCTTTCATAGGCTCCCCGAGGTTGCCAATCGTGAAAATATCTGACCGATCTACGCAACCCAATCCTACATCAAAGTTAACAACCTTCACCAACAAAACACTACATTAGCCATGGCACTTCACTCTCACAGCAATATCAAAGGTTACTTCACCCTAAATCTGCGCTCTTTCGTCAAGAACATACCTGAATTCACGACTAAGAATCAAAGGTCTAAGAACCGTTCATTAAATACAGTCCCTGGATATCGACTTGCGTAAAGAAATTCGGAAATAGAAAAGGTTCCCTTATCTCATGTATGTTCGTAAATAACCCGCCGGTAATGACTTATGATTCATCGGCACTTAGCTGATTCCGTGCTGCGGAAAATTTCAGCAAGGACGGATATCCGTCTTGGAGCTCCTTCTGCTCCATCTTCTCAGTACCCTCAATTTCAACCCTCCATCTCTTGAACGCTCTGAACAGCGAAACAGAGTCCGTGTCCATTCTCTGGCTAGAGTCGCGAACCATGTCTCTATACCGTTCAATATCGCTATCAGGGTTTGATTCCTTTATTGATTGTCTTGCTGTGCCAACCAACTTGGAGGCAAAATCAATTTCGATAACACCCGAGGGATTAGGCACTACATTGCCTCTCGTGATAATCCACCAGAATGCGGAGCCTGATGAGAGGACTATAAATATACCGGCAGTAATAAAAGTCCATGATGTCCAAATTTGACCAACAAACTTCTGGATTGACTTGCCACCAGTAGCGGTAGTGACCATTTCGCGGGTAAAGTCGCGCTTGTCCGCCGGCGTCGCCATTGTGTAGTTGGTATACTGCATTGCTGTAACGCCGAACTGCATCGGGACAGCAAGAAAGTTCTGAAGCTGCTCAACTGGCGCATCGTCATCAGGGAACCACTCGAAGTACGTTCGGTACTTCCATGCCAGCCGGTGAAGCGTAACGTTGATAGATTGATAATCCAGATCGCCTGACTTGTTTCGTGGCGTGAAAATGTGATCCCAGATTGCTCGCGTGTCTGGGGCACTAACGAATGCAATCTTGGGCTCTGAAGTCTTCGTAATTTGTTGGATCGCTAAGCTATCCCGACTGTAGATCGTCGTTGCATTTTGCCGGTAGACTGTCATTAAAGTCTTTGTTTCTAAGGGGTCTGTTCCCCAGTATTTTATTGTATTGCATGTCTTCATTACCGTATGGATCGTAGGACATGCTCTCCAGCCTTTCATCCACGTATTAGAAAGGTCAGTGAGCTTTCTCAAGTGACTGAAAACTTACTAGCGGCGATTGAATCGTTCATTTGCCGTAGACACATTTGCATTCCGTCGCCCATGGTTATATAAGCCTTGCACTCTGTTTGGATGTCGAATTTGAAATCCTCGCCCAGCGGATCAAATCGGAGGGCTAGCCCTGGTGCACTTTCGATACTGATGGCTTCCACATTCTCAAATGTACCATCTTTGAGAACTGTTCGGTTCAGAAATGGGCCAACACGCCGAGCAATTTCCATCCCTCCGGGGAGAAACATGGAACTGCACTCCCCTGTGCAGTCATTTAGCGACCATGCCTTTGCATAACGCGGGAAATTGTTCAGTTGTTGTGCCCACGTATCGAAGAATGCAGCCATGTATGATGTCGGAATCGAACTGAGGGTTGTGATGTCGGGAATCAGAGTTCCCGCGAAGACGTCGATAGTCGGTTCTCCGGATACAAAGTGGTACTCAAAGGTATTCTGGACTAGAGAAACAGTTAGTTTTATTTTCACGCACAAGGACGGGAGATAAGACTTACATTTTAATAAGGATCCGAACGCCAGGCCAACAAATGGCAGGGCAAGTCTGGTAAAAATTAACTTCCAACTCTTCTAGGGCATTCTCCGACGTACCTTAATAGGCCCCACGAGTTTCTAAAGCCGCTGTTATAAATCAACCTGCATACAGAATACCAATTTGTTCCTGGGCTTAGTTGAAAGAAATTCGAAGCCGAAGTCCCTCCCTCGTCAGCCCTCGACGCGAGTGTCCACCTCATAGCATCAAGTAGACCTTGCAGCATGAACAAGAGTAACATGGCGTACAACTGGGAGAATATAGAAAGCAACAGGTTTGCTTCGGAAGCGTCAACGATCCATGACCCAATTTTTGGATTGCTGACGATAAGAACCCGGTAGATGAAGAGCGAGTACAAGATGGTGGCAATAAGACTTGTGATCCAAGCTGTTAATGGTACCCATATCTGTCTACATCGGGCCCTTACGCTTGCTTCCAGTGGAACGTAGGGTGGAATTTGCTCAACGGTAGTTGAAGGTGGATAGCTGGTATCGACTGGAAATTTCAAATCAAGTGATATCTTTCGACTCGAATCGAACAGGAACGCGATGTTCTCGAACTCGCCAGAAAGCGTATCTCGTGAGGAGCGTGCCATATTGTTTAATCAGATCTCATCAGTTCGGATTTATGATCATTCTGCTGCTGACGCTTGCAATTATAAGCGCGTAGCCTGATATAAGCGCAAGCATAAAAGCAGGGTGCAGGTACATTTTACCAGTTTCTTGATTCAAACCCTGTCGGACTTAACGACGTGGGAGAGTATGGGTAAGGGCCTGGACTGACGCTATTGAAGAAGGATCTCCCCATAACGTTACATACAACGTGGGCAGGGTTCATGGTCGAGGATGACTGCCCAGGCCACCAATGAGATGCCACTTACCCAGTTCCAATACTACAGTAACGCCAGGATTACAGGGAAATGGTAAGGCGTATTCGCCTCATACCATCGGTTAGGGACATCTTCCTGAGTTTCAGCCTAACTCACCACATATATTCATGCGCTCGTTTATAGATATGCTTATCCTTCCCAGCCCTAAGCTTCAATTGTTTTCAGCCCTACATAAACTCCCGGCAAGCGAGGCCATTCGCAGTTCGCTTAAGCTTGGGCTAGCAGGGGGGATAAGGCGACGGATCACAAGCCAATGCCAGCCGCAGATACGAGTGATACGATTCCAGACCAGCGTGCGATTTCAGCTAGACCATTCCCTGGCCCAGTGAGGAGTTATTTTTCAGGAAATATTCAGGGAAAACCTGATCTTGTATAGAATATGGACGGTAATATGGTTTTCCGCTACGGAGTGGCGGGAAATCTACCCGCCTGCCCAGTTATCGGGATTCGTTTTGAGCGGTTTGGGTCAGCACTGAGCATATTTAGAACCCTCCCTTATGCCCACCACATGCTGGCCCAAACCATGTCACGCAATTGCAACCCAGCATCCGCATGAAGGGTCATACATATTAGCTCGTGGCCCAAGGATCCAATCAGCGAGCCAGTTTGAAAGTAACAAATGAATAATGCAATAATTCTAGATCGGACACATATATTAGAATCGAGCTAAATGTAAGCTTATGTCGCTCAATATGTCCATCACACGCACACAATGACCGCGGTACCTTATCATCATTAGAGTTATGGGACTTTTGATTCTCTCAATGTGTCGGAGGCTTATCTCGCTTTCTTCAATGATATATCGCCATACCGCTGCAGCTACTCTCAATTCAGGAATACTGACACCAGCTCTACTTATTACAGAATGTATACTATAACCAGCTATCTTGCACCAATAAGGTAAAAAACACTCTCGTCATGGCCTTAGGAATTAGCAAACCCCGCCGCTTACGGTTCACGCTTGATTTCGATTGTGTCTCAGTCAGCTAAGGAAATTGAATCTGCTTAAAAGAAGGAATTCTGCATACAACTCCATAAGTCAGTCATGATGAGTCTATTGCGTTGTCAACTTACGCAAAGTTCTACGATTCGTCAATAGGTTCGCACTTTTCATTGCAATTTAACAACAATACATTCCCACGAGGTAAAATTGATAATATCGAGGAAACCACCAGCCAAGCTGCGCATTTAGTCTCCAATTTTCAGACCGCTGTATTGTCCTATGGTGTTGTTGTAAACCTTTTTTTGTTATAAGGAATCGCTTTATACTTGACGTCCAAGCCCTAAAAGCCAAAAATCTCGAAATGTACGGACCTGAACTCATTGAAGTTTATTGTTTGTGGATTTTCATCCTGGCGAGCACTGAGTGTGATACTTGTTTTCAAACACATAATCTCAAGTCTAAAATGAAATTACGCATCAGATATTGGGGGGAGTTTAGGTCCTGATTTACGCCACCAGGTTCACAATCTTGTTCGCTAGAAGCTTATAATTCTACTTCATTGGCCCAGACCTAAGTAGCAGGTAATTTTGGTATATCCAGGATAACGGAAGAGAGTTCGAGTGTAAAGTTAAAAATAACAATAGAAGATGCCAAACTTAACATCTCAACACAATGAATACGATATCTAGGATAACAAGATATACTAACAGGCTATTATTGCCAGGAAGGCGGGGTAGCAATGGTAAATATCCTTAGGGATTACGAAGTCGGCGTGAGAATGAGCAAGTTATGCTAGGAAAAATTACCGGGATGAGACCGTGGGACTTTTGAAGCTGGAAAATTATAACGAACACTATGTATTTTAACCTTATATCTTCCTCTCGGTCGGGGACGAGGCTTACACCGGCAAATCGTTAGATGGTTCAAGGCTCTATGTTCTGTTTAGTTGCTATAATTTCGAATCAAACATACTTGAATAACTTTGGCGTTGCCGGAGTTCAGATATTGATGTTAGATAATGTTGGGAGAATTAATGGACTCCGCGATAAGAGTGCCCTTTACTAGACCTGCACACCTATGAAAGGTCATACTGGAAGACTTGCAAACATGGCGGGCAAGTTTCCATTGTGAAATGATCTGTTGCGATCGTCTAGAACATCAATAACAGAAAAACTCTTTGTTGCCGTATCGGTATTGGAATGAAGTTTATTTTGCTGCTCTGGAAAGATTTATTGCTTCTGAGGCAATACCCTAAGACTGCAATATGTGGCACATTTTCCTCCACTTGGAAGTACCATTGAGTGTATCTTTGCAACAGGGATGGGCATGGGCAAAGCAACAAATTTTAATCGACACGTTCCTTCTTGGACCTTCCGCGGGATCTTTTCCCGGTGAATCTCATCACACCCGAGGAATACCTTCTTGGCAATGGATCGAAACAAGTAACTTTGTACGAGTAGATGGTGGATTAATGTTGTTGCGGTCAAAAGTGCGGGTAATTAACTGATCATGGTCTCCTGATTCAGATTGTATGAATTAGGCCTCATACCCCGAGAACATCAAGAATATGTGGGCACTCGTATCATAGCAAGTTCACCTTCCTCTTCATCCAGAATGTCTTTTATTGCACCCTGGAGGCATTAGCCAGAGTTTTCAGATTGACTTTGATTCGCAGCTTTGATAGCAGCGGGTCAGGTAGGTTGAACTGTTCTTCTCGCCGGCTAGCCTGGCCGTCCAGCTTGTCTCAACTCGGAGCCAGAGTGCCGATTTCGAATTATCCCTCGGGGGGCTTCCCGGTCCAGGGGCCGGCAAAAGACCCTACAAATCAGGTTTGTCGTTATCTATCCGGGACACGGGACATGGGCGGGGAACCCTGTCAGCATGTGTGTGTAGTCATTCATCAGCGTAAAAGCCAGTGTAACTGCAGGAACGGCCAATATTCCAGCATACAGCACATCTCAAACTCGAGTATTAATATCCGATTGGGATACGTCAATGCAACATGAAGGGCTTGTTTCTAGGTTGGGCAATTTTCTCCCTGCCAGTTCTAACTCTCGGTTCTTCTATTCCGTATCCTGATCTCGATATGGCGTCCGTCCAGCAACCGCTTAAAGGATTCTGGGAAGATCCGTCCTCTACGAGCAACTTCGACGGCATGTCTATGGCTGATCATGTTCGTCGTGTGCAGGCCGATCTTGGAGAGATAAATGCACTCTACAACATTGACATTGCACCTCGCCGCTATGAAGCGACAGAGGGCTACCACAACAGCGAGCTTAAGATGCTCGAAGGCATCGACTTTGACGCCTTGGACCAGGATGGAAAGGTTGATTACATCATGCTGCGGACCTTTCACAACCGGCAACTCAACAATCTGAAGCTCAAAAAGGCCTCGAGAGCGCAATTCATCATCATTATCCCTTTCGCAGACCAGCTCGTGGGACTCTTGGAAGCTCGTCAGGATGTTAAGCCACTGATTGCTAAGGATGCTGCTAAGACACTCAACGAGATTACCAAATCTGTTATCGAGGTCCAGGCAAAGGTCGAGGGAGGTGGCTTCGACGTCTCAGAAACCACTGGATATCTGGCCTCCCAAGCAATCAAACAGCTTCTGACATTGCTGCAAGAATGGTTCAAATTCTACGCCACCTATGATCCGCTCTTTGACTTTTGGGCGACAACGCCCTGGCAAACACTCTTTGACGCCCTCACCAAATATCATACCACCGTGCAGACAAAGCTCGCGGGAGTCAGTAACGACGGTGGGCAGGATGCCATCGTCGGAGAGCCAATTGGCCGGGCTGGTGTCGAGGTTGAGCTTCAAGCCGAGATGATCCCCTACACCCCAGAAGAAATCATCGAGATTGGCAACCAGGAATTCGAGTGGTGCGAGAAGGAAATGATCAAACAGTCACAGGCGCTCGGCTACGGCGACGACTGGAAGAAGGCACTCGAGCAAGTCAAGAACGACTACGTGGAGCCCGGCAAGCAAACGGAGCTGGTGCGCGAGCTCGTCGCCGAGGGCAGCAACTTCATCACGGAGAGAGATCTGGTCACTGTCCCGCCGCTGGCCAATTCAACCTGGCGCATGACCATGATCGGGGCAGAGCGCCAAAAGGTCTCGCCGTTCTTCCTCGGCGGTCCCACCATCTGGGTCTCGTACCCCGTGGTCGAGATGGAGCACGACATGAAGCTCATGGTGATGCGAGGCAACAACAGGCACTTCGCCCGCGCGACGGCGTTCCACGAGATGTTCCCCGGCCACCGCCTGCAGCTGTACATGGCAGACCGGTACAACTCCCACCGGAGGGAGCTCTTCGACACGCCCTTCTTCGTCGAGGGCTGGGCTCTGTACTGGGAGATGCTGTTCTACGAGCGCGACGACTTCCATACCACGCCTGAAGGGCGGATCGGCGCGCTGTGGTGGAGGATGCATCGATGTCTCCGCATCATCTTCTCGCTCAAGTTCCACATGGGCCAGATGACGGCGCAGGAGGCCGTCGACCTCCTGGTGGACAGGATCAACCACGAGCGAAGCAACGCCGAGGGCGAGGTGAGACGTTCTGTCGAGGGCAGCTACCCACCTCTGTACCAGGCCGGGTACATGCTGGGAGCGCTGCAGCTGTGGAAACTCAGGGAGCTGGTGGTGGACACGGGAGACCTGACGCAGAAGGAGTATCATGATGCCATCCTGAAGATGGCCATGTTGCCTGTCGAAATGGTCAAGGCCCTGATCATGGGCGACGAACTGAAGCCGGATTTCAAGACCAAATGGAAGTTCTATGATTTCAAGTAGCTCAAATCGCCATCTGCTTCTGCAGAGTTGGCATTGTAGACCGGTAGCTAGAGAAAAACGAACCCATGTCGCCCCCGTGGGATTCCACGACAGAGCAGATCGTCAGAAACAGCTGGTGGAAATTAGGATGTGAATCAAACTTTCCCTTTCCAATTGGTCAAGGTTCGACCGCAACCCTATTCTGCACAGAAAGACCAGGGGATTTGGCCTGGGTGGGGTGTGATGGAGGTCAGCTCAGCGTTCCTTCAAGCCCGCGCAGAGATTATCACGGATAGCGCCTAGAATAGATTGCCCAAACGTGACGAGTGTTTCAGTTTTGAACAAATGCTCACCACTTTTCTTCTTCCCGTTCTCGTTCCTTTCTAGATTCAATGTTTCCTCGCTCGCTGGCCGACGTATCACGAACTCGGGGGTCTGAATGCCACGAGGGAGGGGTTGAATGATTGATTAATCTCGCCCCCGGAAGAGACCGAAATGGCGGGAAGCAGCAGTCAAATGGCATATCGGGCGGAGGACGAGGACGGACTGGTTCCACACTCATATTATCAGCCGAACCAAACGCGGGACTTGCATCTGGAGCCAATATCTCCAATGACAACGGCCAATGCGCGACTCTCGAAGCCAAGGCAAAGCTTGCAGCCAGTGTCACCAGTAACTTCACGTGCAGAGAGCGACAGAGGCTCGGTTGATCCCAGGGTCTCGCCCATAAGCGCTCGACATTCCCGCCTGCCAGACTTTAACGCTGACAAACAGGTGGAAGCTGGGTTCACCACATACGGCGACTATGAGGCACCAGTGCAGCCGAAGAGCCCCTCCGGCTTCTGGGCGCATGTACGGGCATGGATAGAGGAGCTGGTTTGGTGTCTGCTCATCTTCGTCATCTTCGTCGTGCTTGTTGTGGTTCTTTCGCGGTACGATAGCAAGCACATGCCGAACTGGCCAATGGGGCTCACGCTCAATACGCTGGTTGCGTTTCTGGCCACTATCTGCCGAGCCATGACACTGGTGCCAATTATCGAAGGTGTCTCTCAGTTGAAGTGGAATTGGTTTGCTACGAAACAGCGATCTCTCAGGGAACTATATTTATTTGATCAGGCTAGCCGTGGGCCGCTTGGCGCGTTGCGTCTGCTTCCCAAAACAAGGGGGAGGTAAGTTCCTCCATTATCTGTTCCGTGCCCTAATCTATGGCTAAACATGAGTGGCTTTCTCAGGTTTATACTTCTTATGGTGCTTGCAACCCTGATTTACGCATTGGGCCTGGTCACTTCTTTCCTCACACAATCTGCAATTGCCTATCGCTACCAGAGCGTGCAAGGGACAAGAGAGAACTGCAATGCGGGAGCAGCCCGATCATATCCCATGGCTCTGAGGGAATCGGGTATTGGAGGTACGTGTTTCTAGGAAATGAAGCAAATTTGGATGATGTTTAACAAGTCATCAACCAAAACAGACCAGGATCTTCTAGACGCCATTACCAACTCGGCATATCAAGCAACATTTCTCCCCTTTAACAACTCTTGGCCCGCGCCCGGGCCTGTCTGTTCCTCGTCTGGTTGCAGTTGGGAGCCGTTTAGCTCGCTGGCTGTGTGTGTTAGCATGGCCAACGTGACCAGCCGTCTCTCCATCAAGAAAGCGAACTCGTCAAATTCAGAGACCGTATTCAATGCTTCTTTACCAAACAACATCGCCTATGTCAAACACTCCGTAGACGACAACGAGGCCATCCGGGAGATTGTCAACATGACATCTCCAGGAACCAACTTGAAATACAACGCCCTGTTGGCGAATATGAGTCAATCTCAATTGAGCCTTGAAGATTTGCCTGACGCGCCATTTCCCGATGAACGGATCTCATTCGCCAATGCCAGCAACCCAGACTTGCTTCGGGCTACATTTTCCCAGTTCTTCTTCGTCTACAGCAACTATAATCCAGACGAAAAGTATAGATACAGGGCCGTGGAACTCCTTTATCATTTCTGCGTCAAGGAATACTCTGTTTCAGTTGCAGACGGCACTGCCAGAACCACCGTAACAAATACAACAACCCGAATTGGAGACATTGAGAGATTCTCGCCAACAGGAGGCAATGGTAATTCCTTCACTCTGGAGAACCAGGACAGCAGCCAGACCTTCAACATTACAGCGGTCTGGTCGTATGACAAACTTCCAGACTACTTTCGACAGGCCTTCTCAGGGGGGTGGTCCTCTAGCTGGCAAAGCGGCAGGGCATCTATATTCAATAGAAGATTCGGGATGGCTCTGTATAATGAAATCAACAGAAACACCTCCAGCGAAGAGTTCGACAGGAAAACTTGGGATAACCTGGAACACTTCACCACAAGGATAGCGGACGCCATGACATCTTAGTAAGTCCTTGGAAGACGCGATTTCGGCTGTGTCAATCGAGGTGCATGAGCTGACTGATGTATCTAGTATCAGGACAAACGACCAGTTGGGCGGCATGACTGGAGATATCATGGATCTCCAGCAGTATGTGGAGATCCGCTGGGGCTGGATGGCATTCCTGGCCGCACAAATCGGCATCACCATTATATTTCTCGTATCGGTCATGATCCACACAGCAATATTGGAAGTCGGCATCGTGAAGAGTGCCAACACAGCAGAGCTCTTTGCCTTGCAGCATAGAGAAAATGGGGAATCGAAGGACGTAGTCGGGATCCAGACCTTTGTGGATCCCTCGTGGAAGGCGAAGCTCGTGAACGATGGAGGCTGCGGATGGAAACTAAAGATAGATTAATAGCTGGGGTAACGAACTAGAATCTAAGCACTGACCACATCGAGATATCGTGAACATTTTGCCTAATTACCAACCGAGCGAGAGTGAGACCATAACCGAGGCAAGATCATACTGATTGGTGGAAGAAGTATAGGGTAGTGAAGTCTGCGCCACGACAAAATACTACCTGCTGCCAGCTGCCAGCCTCAGCCGCTTCCCATTCCCTCTCATCCCAGTTCATCCGGTTCCATCTAACCTTCCAATTCTATTTCGTGGGATGCGAAATTAGCATCGCGAAGAGGCTGACCTCGTATCGCAGAAGTGCAGGCATACATGGGCAGAAGATAAAGGCATGTTGGTTGAAGGATTATTGCGCGGAGGCCGGAGCAACCCACAGCGCTGGTCCCGTGACCTGCCGCCTTCAGTGGACGTGCTCTAATAATAGCGTGTTCGTAGGGCCGCAGCCTGCTGTCGGTGGGCTCAAGAGGCCTGGAGCCAGCGGGCAGCCAGTGGACAGCCAGCGGGAGGAAGACTCCGCCCCACGCACGAACTGCGCCACACACGGACCACGCAACGCAAATTGAAATCAACTGCCGCCAAATCTCACCAAACCCATCAAGAACCCACCCGCAGTCTCGTGTTCAATGTCTTGCTGTTTGCATGGGCTGGTCCTGGTCCTCGCATAACCACTGCCAGCCGCCTCCTGGACTGACTCCCGTCTCTTCCCCGCTACGTCATCCTGCCTGCCGACATCTAAACATAGGCTGGCGATCGTAATACCTGGGGCCGTGGACGAGCTGCCTTGCGCCGCCCGCGGACCATTGTGCTCATCTCCCGTCAGGAGGGGACAATTACGACGACATTCTGAAACAGCCCTGCTTAGATTTGCTTGCTTCTGCTTTGTGTGTACATACTGCTCCGTACACACTCCGTACATATCATATCATGGTCTTTGATAATATATAGCATCATGGCGTCCTCCACCGCTGCTAATCACGTCCATGTAATTCCGGATACCTTCGACCTCGTTGACTATTTCCTACGTCCCCGCGCTCGTTCCACTCCTGCTCAGACTCGAAAAAAGCCTGCCATGGCTTATTTCCAGGCGCTTCCCTCCCCGGAGCGATCACGCCTCTTCACCCGCGTGTTCCATCTAGATGCCGGATCAGGCGATGATCCTCTCAAAGGGCACCTCCAAACCGTTGACATCACATCGCCACCGTTCACCTATGAAGCGCTATCTCACCACCCAGGCATCGCCAACGACCCCAGCGCCTTTCTATGGATCCGGAACCACGCGGTCCCCATCCGGCCGAACCTCGAAACTGCGCTGCTCGCCCTGCGTGATCCTGAACAGCCGCGTGCATTGTGGGTGGATGCCCTCTGCATAAACAAGGATGACGTCGATGAGCACTCGCGGCAGGTCCGCGACATGAGCGTCATCTACAAACAGGCCTCTCGCGTCATCGCCTGGCTCGGCCCCAAGACGGAGGGCATGGATCTCGCCTTTGAGCTGGCCCAGCGGTTAGCGAGGATCCGCGAGGTCGAGGACGAGCAAGACCGGCTCAGCGAGGTCCCTGTCGATAGCGAGTCCCGGGAAGAGGTGAGGGAGGTTTTCCTGCACGGCCTGTCCCCCGACAACCTGCACCAGCTGCACGAGATGTTCCGGCGACCCTATTTCACACACTACTGGTGCGTCGTGGAGGTCATGGCGGCTGCCGACGTCATCGTCAAGAGCGGAGACCTTGAAATCTCGTTCAATGATATTGGCCCCTCGCTGTCCTCGGTTGCGCAAGCAAATGCTACGCCGCAGCAGGACTCCCCGCTCGAGGTCTGGTGGAAAGTGTGGGCAAACCGGCCTGAACCTGGTATGCCTCAGTCCCATGTCCCTGGCTCCATGGGCAGCGCCCTCGAGCTGCTGGAGACGATGCGTTGCTTCCATTCGGATGATGTGCGTGACAGGGTGTTTGGTCTGCGAGGAATCTGTGATGAAGGTCTGGATCCAATCGCCACACTCACGCGCACGGGGCCGCTTCTTCGCCGAACTGCGTATAGAGGCCTCCAGTTATTGTCACACGTAGGCGCGAAATGGCCGGGAAGGAAGATGGGGAGCTATCATATCCCGGCTCTTGCGGCCGATTACCACAAGTCGGATGTACAGACGTATGTTGACCTGACGAGGTTTCTGATCCATAGACCACCAGGTGACCTGGATGTCCTCAACCTTGTGGATCATAATGATTCTGAACCTGACAGCTATCCCACCTGGGTACCGAAGTGGTTTGAAATGAGAGGGAGCAGCGTGATCCATAGCTATTTCCGCGCAGGTCTTGTCACCGGCCGAAGCCCATGTGCTCGAGTTCACGATAACCCGAGCAAGGGATCACCGAAGAACCCGCTCCAACTATCCCTTGATGGATTTTGGGTGGACAATATCGAATCTGTCTCTGATGTCCTGTCTTTTGAAATAGGCACTCAGGAGGCAAATATCTTGCTGATGGAGCAGACCTGGTCGCGCTTCTTTTCTTCCTCTCTGGCGGATCCATCTGGACAGCAATATCGAGATAGTGGGCCCCTGGATGTAGCTTTCTGCGAAGCACTCTCTGCTGGTGGCCTGCCAGATGCCCCTCCCGTTGGTATACTCCCAGTCTCAGACCCCGATAACATCGTCCAGCAGTATGTTGAATGCCGTATTGATGACGGACGGCAAGCCCGGGCTTTCCTTGATCGCTTGGGGCCGGCAAGATCAGAAGGTGAACCAGTTCCACCGCTCTACGGAGACGCTGCCCAGTTCTTTGCTGGAGTGGTCAAATACGCGAATGCTCGGCGAGTCTTCCTCACGAAACATGGACGCCTTGGGTTGGGTCCCAAGGGAAGCAGGGCAGAGGACAAGATAGTGGTCTTCTATGGGGCACCGCTGCCATTCGTGGTGCGCAAGATGCAGGATCACTATCAACTTGTTGGGCAGTGCTACATTGTAGACTCGCCCGTTATGACGGGGGAAGTTGCAGAGCAGGTCTACAGGAATAAGATGGGATCGGAGACGTATAACCTGCGATGATGGGCTGGACTGATCTTTATTGAATTAGCGTAGCGATTTACGATGATATGACATGCACATGTGGTCATGTAATGATAATTATAATAATACTAGAACATCGGTGAATGGAAGAAAGCCTTGTATCATCTATCTCTCATCCAACTAACAACCAAAACTTTCGTGCCTTGCTATTTCACCTGTCCAGAGAGTGCCGGTGTTCATAGCGGTACTGCCGCCGTTCGCTTGCTGACCGAGGTTCCCGCAGCCTCTTTAAGACGGCTTCATCAGCTTTCCGCCAACACTCGAGGTGCTCAGCAACTAGTCCTCTGAATCCCTTCGTCATCTTGAGATTCTCGAGATGATGCTT
The DNA here is from genome assembly GCA_902141235.2 of Clonostachys solani. NCBI lineage: Eukaryota > Fungi > Ascomycota > Sordariomycetes > Hypocreales > Bionectriaceae > Clonostachys > Clonostachys solani. Next base: position 25,421 of record CABFOC020000021.1, on the reverse strand, counting down.
GTTGTCCTCCTTCTGAATTGCTCCTGCAACTGCTCCAGCAACCATGCGCTGCGTCTCCACGTCAACTATCAGTCGATCAGCGTTCTGTACCACTACAGCCAAGCCGTCGACTTGAACCCCAGACAAGGAGGACTCGAATTTCCGTCCGGAGAGATCGTCGAGGGAGTTCATCTGGTAGTATCGCGCGGCGATTCCCACTCTAATGTGAAATTTGCAAGCGGCTAGAAGATTCTTTTGTCCAATGGCGGTTACAGCATCCCAATATGCTCCGGTCCCCATTACTTCCGGTCCTGATCCGCATTCGGGTTCCAGGTCTTTGATGGTATCCCGGCCGAGTGAATAGTTGGCGCAATACATAAACTCCAGCAATGCTTGGACAGTCTGCACGCTGAAATTGTGAAGCTCCAAAACCACTTTCTCGTCCTTCTTATCGCAGCAAGCAATGTATGCGTCGAGGATCGGGGAATGCTCGCGCAGAGTGCTCCGGTGGACCTTGAACTCTGCACCCCGACATTTCACCACGCAATCACCGTCCTCGCAGCCTTGAAACCTCGCAAGAAGCCGGGGAAATGTGGAATTACTGGTCTGCATATTTGGAAAGTGATGGAGTTGCTGAAGATAGATGATTGTATTGATTGGAGGTTTGCCAGATGCTTTGGAGTTGTAACTTGCAGAGGGGCGGACGTCCAAGTAGGCTTATAAGGAACGTGTTCAGGTTTCCGCCTAGCACAGTAGTTAAAATAGTGACGAAGGTTCTTGGTAATTTCATATTCGCAGAAAGGTGCTCTTTGAAGAGCACCTAAGCGAAAATGACCAAAGTACAAGTATTGGCTCAGCCACACCACGAATATGATCAAAGCGAGCGTTCAAGAACAGCTATGGTATTGTACCTGACTTGAACCTCATCACGTTAAAAGTTAGGAAAGTCTTTCAAGCAAATCATCAAAGAACGGCCTTATCTTCAAGTGCATTGTGAACGCTTTAGTTCGCTCTTACGGAACATCAAGGTGTCCACAGACCGAATGAAACTCAGTATCTTGTCATTCCTCTTTGTATCACTCTTCTACTTTGTATGACTTTTCTAATGGCCCTTCGCCACCGTTCTTTCCCCCCTTCGACATCCATAGGCAGCGTGGGCATTGTACACGTAGGTAGTGAAATGCTGTTGGGCGGTACTCTACAAGACCTTCTTTTTGTCTCTGTTCGTAGGTCCCCCAGCCTATTGTGCGCCCTGATCAGTTCATTAAATGTTTGTTCGACATTGATGTTCTCCTTGGCCGAGGTTTCAAAAAACGGGCATCCCAGCTGCTCAGCTAAACAGGCACCCTCCTCATAGGACACAACTCTGACATCGTCGTGGGAAGATGACCCGTAGCCCCGCCGCCTCCCTCCAGGCAAAGCCCTCCTCGTCGAGGGAAGGTCGCACTTGTTGCCGATTATTATTATTGGGACATGCTCTGAACCCAAGAGACCCCTCACCTCCCGTATTAGATAGTATGCCCTATTCATCTGGAAGAAAGAATCGTCCGATCCCACACTGTAGGCCAGCACGAACATGTCGCTCCGCCTGATGAAGCTCTCCACCATGCCCGTCGCGGCCATGTTGCTCACGCAGAATATCCAGAGCGCGCGGGACTCGCCGTCCACCACGGCCAGCTTGCGGTCCCCCTCACCGTCGAACGGGTCGAGCTGTCCATTTGCATCGCAGGTTAGCCGGGCCAGTCTTGGATGTCGGGATGCTTCGTGGCGGGGACACCAATCTCATCAATTTGCTTACTTCTGGGGGGAACACGTCGTAGCAAGCTCGCTGGACAAAGGCAGATTTCCCCGTGCCGGCCGCACCCCAAATGAGGACCATGTTCTCACTGCTGCGAGGATATTCCGGCCCAGGCATGATTGCAAAATGTCTATTACGGCTGCCGTGCAATCAATCCCTCGACAGTGCTGGAGAAGGGCAAATTCCCTCATATACATGGACACACCACGGGGACTATCAACCCCAAAGAAGCGGGAGTAAGAAACATTTTGTCCAACACACCATCAACTGAGTTTATCGTGGGTGCAGAGTAAGCCGGAGTGGCGACACCACCACAAAAAAAATGGCAGCCCCCTGCATGATCTGGTTTCATCTCCTGCAGTTGGTGGGCTCGCGGCCCTAAACCTGCGTTGGGTTCATGCGGCGTGTGGCATGTTTTACGTGCCGCAGCGAGCATGTCCAGCTGTAAAGCAAGCGCGCCATTGACGGGCACGGACGGCTGGGACAAAGATGAACATATTACTGGCCGGTGTCGCTGCTGGTTGATCGCTTTGTGCCTCTGGAATGCAGCTTTGTCTCCAGTCCCTCCCCCCTCGCTTACGGGTTTAGTGATCTGTCAGTAATCGTACGGTCCCGAGAGTGACATTTGGGCTCTGACGGCAGCCAGCAGGTTTCAGGGTAGCCATGTCAGTCTGGTCATGTGCGAGAGGTATTTGCTCGCTCGGCGGTCTTTGGCGCCCGGATCCGTTGGAGGGAGGTTGACGCACGAGGTGCCAAATGCGAAGCCGGACATTGGGCAGCATCGCGGATGCTGATCGTTGCACGCACTAGATGAGACCTGAAGATGCTACCGCCTTGGCAATGGTACGGTGCCATGTGCGGTTCGTTAAGGGGGCCTGAAGAGGCTGCCCAAGCGATAGATAACCCACCCACCTACAGCTGGATATGGGGACCATGAAGACGAGGTGGTATTGCGGCTGAATTTGAGTCTACTGGTTGCCATATTCAATCATCTTTTATAGGAACGGAAGTAATATATAAGAGAATATAGGAGCCAGGTCGGGGTAAATGAGCAAACTTTGAACATCGCTATCACCAAGCTGAGATAGGCCCGGGGCAATCTTTCCCGTGCTGACGACGCAGTAATTTCCAACAGGGGCGGTTCCTTGCTTTTTCAACTCATACGTCGAGGTTCAGCTACAACTCCTCACAGCTTACGAATCAAGATAAACCCTTTCTTTTTGTATGGCGTCTCGCTTAAGGAATTTGAAGATATGCGCCAGCTGCAATAGATAGTCTCTCACCACCTGTCCAGCCATGGCTCGTTCAGGTATGACCGCCTTAACGATATCGCCAAGCCAGTCACCCCCAGAAGACAGGATGGATGCTCTAATTCAGAACCAAACTGGGAGTTTCTATGGCAAACTGATTCAGCTTCCTAATTGCACTATGAATATATGGAAAGTCAAGGATTTAATCAGACGAATAAAAAGGGACCCCTCTTGGGGTAAACGAATCATCCACTTCGTACACTGGCCGAAAGAGAAGCATCGAAGCTCGAGACTTCATCGCAACATGTGGAGGCTTTTCCCTTATGCTACGTGCTTCATTGAAAACATTCTTTTCTGGATGGAGACCAGGGACAAAAATGTGTGCCGTAGTAAGGACAAAAAGTTAAAGACTTCTTCACCGAGCTGGCCCCAATCGCCATTTCCTATTCGCACTTCGAGTCATCCTCCAGCATAGAACACCCGATTCTCTCCCTCATAAAGAGTCACATTCTGCTATCCCCAAATTGTTGGAAAATTTCACTGCAACAGAGGCTTTTTTCTTGAGGGGGGGATATTATCATACAGTGAATGTGACAACAAGCAAGAGACAAGAGTACCATGAAATTACATTGCTAAGACCTTGATGATACTGAATCCAATCCTCCCGTTCTAAATTTGCTCCTGTTTCTTTATTTATACGACTCAAATTGAACAGTGAGCATTTGTGATGGATTCTTCTCTCATTGTGTCAGTGCCTAACAATGGCTATTGCGTGCGTTTTGGTTGCTAAAGCGTCGCATCCGATAATCGCGGTTTGGTGCGGCGCGTCAGTGGCAACGAAAGGATATAGCTTGGCAATTATAGTTCAGCTTGCAATTTGTCAATTGCCATTCAGCACTTGCCAAGGAATTATTAGCGTGTGCCGTTGATGATGCGGGGAGAGTGTCATTCACGCCCTAGATGTCTCCAGCGTGAACGCAGCGTGACTCACGCAATACATCTATCATCCTGGATGGTCATCCTCAAAGATATTAACGTTCTAACACCAATATCCAGCGAAAATTTCTCTCGACAATGGCTTCCAACAATACTGCGAAAACTCTGAAGGAACTACATGTCCCTTCGCGGCCCCTCATCATTCCAAATGTGTGGGACATCTCATCTCTTAACGCACTCATTTCTCTCAATTCTGAAGAAAATAGGCCCGTGAAGGCCGTCGCTACCGCATCTTACGCTATTGCAGCGACCCTGGGAATCCCAGACGAGCAGCTCAGTTACGACCAGAACCTTGAAGCTATCGCTAGGCTTGCGCCCGTCGCCGCCCAAGCAGGCCTACCACTTTCCACCGACCTCCAGGATGGATACGGTTCCCGTATCGCCGAGGCTGTGACTGCGGCAATTAAAGCCGGCGCCGTGGGAGCCAATATCGAGGACACTCATCCAGAAACAGGCGCGTTCTATAGTATTGAGGAGCAGGTTGCGCGGTTGAAGGTGGCGCTGAAGGCAGCTGCAGATGCGGGTTGTCCCGACTTTGTCCTCAATGCTCGGTGCGACGCCTTTTACCCCCCGAGCTCGGCCTACCTCCCGCAAGATTCTCTCATGGATGAAGCGGTTGCTCGTGGAAAAGCATACCTTGAGGCCGGCGCGACCACTGTGTTCTTCTGGGGCGGCTCAGGGCGTGGTCTGAGAGATGTAGAAGTATCAACACTCGTGGAGAAACTTGGTGGTAGGGTCGCGGTGAAGGCATCGATGAGACCAGACGCGTTGTCCACAGCTGAGTTGGCGGAGAAGGGAGTTGCGAGGATCAGCGTCGGACCAAGCCTTCATGTTATTGCCATGGAAGCTGTGAAGAAGGCTGCATCAGAGCTTCTGGCCGGAGGAAAGCTCACTTAGCGAGTTGCCCGAGTAGGCACTGTTCCGAGGTCTATGGGAGAACGTAATGAAATGAGAGTTTTATAATGAATGGGTCTTGATTATTATCACAACTGTCTACTCATAGCGCCAATCCTGAACCCAAGAACAGGGAGAGCGCCACAGAAAGTATTGGTAAGACAATCCCGACTCTTGTTACGGTTCCTGCCCCTTTCCCATCCTCTCCCTTTGATCCGTTTAGTTCGGCCTCTTTGTAGATCATGAGTAAGCCTCCCGTTTGCGTGGCTAAGTAAACGCTGTCCGTTTCGTAATAAAGACCAAATGTTCCAGTTCCAGTATTGGCTAAAGTCCTCGTAGAGGTGCTGGGTTCTTCGGTGATGGGGGGTTGTGATCTTAGAGGCGGATCCCACGTCTTGCCGGCATACGATGTCACATACACATCGTCAAGATCCAAGTCTCCCCAGTACTTATAACAAGCAGTCGATTGCGCTACTGAACCGAGATTACCGATTGAGGATGCGCATGATCCACCAAGCGGCTCGGCTCCCCAGCCACTAGATCGCAAGGTCAGTCAAGTCGTCTGGTAGTGGCAAGATGATGGCTATCGGCTGTGTATGAAAAGGATTGAGAATGAATTTAAACTAACCTTGGGCAGCACATAGCCATTGTCTCATCAGTATCAAGCACATTTGCGAACAATTGGGGAAGGAAGATGGCTTGGTAAGAACTCTCGTTTCCCCACGGTGTGATTGCCTCTTGACTGAATATACCTGATCCCGTTGGTTCTGCACCGCCTTTTAGAATACCGGCGGTTGTCCAGCCACTAGGACAGGCGATTCCCGGCGAGTGATACCAAACGATACTGGCTGTTGGAGATGCCGATATAATTTTGTCAATAGCCTCGCCGGACGGTGCACAACCGCCCCGTGGTGTCACTCCGTCGACACATGACCCCTGGCCAAGAAACCTGTCTCCTCTTATTGCCGTCAGGGTCGGGTCATGGCGCGAATACCATACTAAGATATCACTTTTAGTCGCACATGACGATGGGGCCGTAAACGTCGCGGTCAGAGGGCCAATGTTGGTGAGTGTGTAGCCGAAAAACTCGCTTGAAGGCATCTTTTCTTTGCTGGACTGAGGCAATGAGTCGAGTTTGGTGAATGAAAGGACGAGAGAGAAGCCACCACTTTTGTAGGCAGCTGTTTGCTATGCTGGGGGGTTACATTTGCCAAGCCCTGCATGGATGTGACGATGATCCTGCGAGTTGTGCTTGGGACTTGGTAAGCTGTTTGGCTGTCTCCCTTGCTTTTGGTTGAGACTAGCATCATAAAAAATCCAGAATTATTCTTTGCTTCTTCTCGGCTCATTAAACGAGATCTGTCTGTGTCTTTGATGTATCCAGCACATATAAAAAACTCATTCTTCCAAGATATTCTCCCTCTACGGTCTTGGAACTTTGGGTTGCAACTTGTAAGCATCACCCCTGCGTTGTACCGCTAAATTGGCAGGGCTGGAGTCGTTCCAGTCTCGTAAATGAACATATCAACCAGCGTCCATCGTTTAAGATTCCGCATCGAGTTAGTCAACTGAATTGAGCCTTGCAAGGCACCTTGTTCATGCCTATGTGCAACCTCTTAGGTAGCACCAAGTAGACATCACGCCGTAACGAGCCACTCACACAATCCATACGGACAGCAGTAATAATGCAATCATTGGTCAAGACACCCATCTAGTCAGCTGATTCTGTTTAGCATGCAAGCTTTCAAGTGAACAAATGTTCAGTGCTGTTATTATAAATATTTCACCGGTGTAACTCCTATATCACCTGAGCAATATTTGACGAGACATGGAGTCATTCATATAATACAAATTTATTATGGGAGTTGTCATGACTTGCTTAAATAACGTATTTCAGCAGTAGAAGACATCGACAGGCTACCGGCAGCTTGCGGCTACTTGGGCCACGAATGTCCCTTGGATCTTTACTCGATAGTTAGGCACCAAACCTAATCAGCCGGTGCGAAAATGTTCCCGAACGAGTGGCTCTGTGTTGGACTAGTAAGCGTAGCGAGTAGCGTCCGTGTTTCCATCGCGATCCATCTTCTTGTTTGCCCTGACAAGCCAGATACGCATAGCCCAGGTGGATACGATCGTCATGGTCGCGAAGGCAGCGTTGCTTGCCATTCCAGTAAGATACTTGGGTTCATCGGAAGAGGGATACAGGTATGCGGTATAGATGTATGATGCGTTGGCGACCACGTTGACGATGGACAGACTGACCGACTTCTTCTCCGGTGTGGACCCCAGCGTAGCAGACACCCATCCGAGAATCATTGAGTTCACCGCATACGCGCCACTGGCGAAGAGGAAGCAGGAAACGTAGCGAGCGGCGGTGTTTAGCGTTGCGCAGGAGATGATGAAGCCCACCAGCGCCATGCCCATACAAGCTGTAATGTGCCACGTGCGTTCATTGTATTTGCCGGACAAAAGACCAGCACCGTAGCCGAAGAAGCCCGAGACGAGATATGGCGGGCAGGTTAGGACGAGAGTAATGGTCTTGCTGAAGCCGAGGGAGCCAACGACGGTGGGGAAGAAGTTGTTGAAGGAGCAGGCGGAAAGGTGCATGTTTTGGATGAAGCAGAAGAGCCAAAGACGAGGGTCACGGATAGCCTGCTTGAATCCGGCACGGGCTCCCTTGCTTTCTTCAAGGCCAACAGTGTCCTTGACCATCCGGTCATGGGCGAGTTGTCGCTCTTCAGGGGTCAACCACCAGGTGGTAAGGGGGCTATCGGCCAGTGTGAAGGCACCAATAAAGCCCACGCCAAATGTAACAACGCCCTCGATGATAAAAAGCCACTGCCATCCGTGAAGCCCGTGGGCGCCGTCAATGGTGCTGAACGTGGCGGCAGCAATGAGACCAGAAAAGGACGTGGCGAAGATGTTGCCGGAGTACAAGATAGCCAGTCGTGTAGCAATCTCCTTGCGGGTATAGAAAATAGATAGCATATAAAGCGCTCCTCTATAATTCATTGTTAGCCTCTCGGTGAAGAAAAGCGGTGGCGCTTAGTGAAGCTCCCACTCCAACGCCCTCTCAGCCCCAACCCTCTAAAAGGGGAAACATCAACTAAACATGTAGATATTCAAACAGGGAAGGCTCACGGATAGAAAGGCGCCTCCGCGATACCGAGGAAGAATCGAACGACAACAAGACCGGCGTAGTTTTTGGCGAGTGCCGTGCAGGCGGACACAACGGCCCATCCCATCATGCACACCGCCATGTAGACCGAAGGACGAACGCGTTTCGTGGAGATGAGCATGTTGGAAGGGATTTGCATAAGCAAGTAACTATAGCTGTCAATTTAAATTGCACTTGGATAATAGAAAGGACTTGGAACTCACCCAACAAACAGAATGGAGATGCAAGTGTTGTATTGAGTTCCTTGAAGTCCCAGATGCTTCTCGAGGTTATTCAACCGCGCTTGAGCAATAGCATTGCGGTCAAGCTACGAACTCCGGAGTTAATACGGCAAACTAGGTCCCTCATATTAGGGAGGACTCACGTAGTTGAGGAAGTACATGGCCCAGAGAGTAGGCATAATACGATAGTCCAGCTTTCGAACAAGACGAATCTCCTCAGGGTCGGACTTCTTTACCGCTCCAGAGTAGTCAGCTTCCTCTCCCAGAACGCCACCCTTTTCGAGGCCGGCGGAAGGAGTCATCTCAAGCTGAGCCTCATGAGGGCGTTCAGCGCTGTTTCGCTTCTCGTCCAATCCCATTCTCAAACAAGGTGAAATTTGCAGCAGTAAATTGGTCGAATGATGCTATGGTTGAGGAGAAAAGCAATTGAGACTGCTGTTAGAACAAATCTTTCGAATATTGTGTGCCGACCGAGGGGGATCTTATATTCTATGCCAGGGAGACCCCACACCGGAACATCACCCCCAGATTCCGGGGTTGATATTCCGCCTCAGGCTTTGCATCTAGCAATGAAGCGTCTCGACTTTCCTAGAGTCAAGCTTAAACCCAATAACTTTAGTTTCGCGGACAAAGAAATAACCGTTGCTGCGGGGAAGCCGGGGATGAGAAAGAAAATGTCGGCGAGGTTAAACTCAAAGCGCGGGGAAATGAACACCAAACGTTGGGGTTGGCTTGAATCGGGCTCTACTTCCTGCATGGGAGACCACATGACTCTGGATGTGGAGGAAATTACTTGCCTGATGCAACGGAGAAAGGGAGATATACAACCACAGAGTACCCAGAGAGTATCGTGATTTGTCAGACATTGGGTACTTCATGTATTCATCAAGTTACATGTTACTCTGCATGTCTAATCTGCATCCCCTCCCTTCACTTATTCAGGATGATCACTTGGATGTGCTCAATTTGTCCAATTTGTCCATCCTTTCTCCCGGCAAAAAGCTTCACGTTTGGGAGGCGCTCTAAGAAAAGCTCGGACGCGGGCATATAACCCCTGACGAAATCCACCACACGCTCGTCCATCATGCCCGGCTTATGCCGCCGGAGGGCCCTCTCCTAGTCTAGTCTCCGCTCACAGACGTTGAACAACGCACCAGTAGTAGTCAAATGTAGAAAGCCGTCAAAGTGCTGTGGGCCGATGAATCTTCCACAATACCGCTACAGATCTTTGTTCATGAGTAAGAGATGGCTCAGGTCGTGGTTACCGAGGGTCTAAGTGCTTTCCATTCTCTGCACCTTCACATTCCACGCTTTTGATGTCTTATCAAGCTCCCATTTTGCTTTTACTTCGTCATCTATACGAGGCTAGAAACCCAAACACCGCCCCTCAAAGATGAAGGGATCTAGGCCGGCAGATATGAGAACTTTTCCCCACTCGTTCACAGGAACTCTTCCCCCTTGCCCATTATGCAGACTCTTGTCGTAAGCTTCCCAGCTAATAGAAGCGCTGGGATCTTTTTGGCAATTGACGGCCTGGATCTTACTGAAAAGCTCACCTGCAAGGATCCCGTCGTGGGCGCCAGGCTAGGCCCGCGGCTGTAGAAGCTCGTTGCTTGGGTTGGCTTCCCAGAGAGCCTGGAGCTTAGTGTGATCAGAGTAGAGGTCGTCCAAAGACAAAATACAGGTATTCAACCCTTATTGTGTAGTCAAGGCCTTGGACAAAGCAACGGCCTAGGTTGATTTGCCACTGCTCTGTAAGCTCGGATTATCCGAGCTTATACGGTGTTGTTGAACTTGCTTGGATGAGTGGAATGAAGATTGTCAAGACATTCTATGACAGGTGCTATATAATGGTGAACCACGGAGAACTAGGCAAGGATTTCCTTTTGCCTAGTTGGCCTAATCTGTGACACATTCTCAACTGATTTTGGATCAATCATTGTCAGGGAAATGGAAGATTCAAGTCAAGAGTCGACGGTACATTTTCTTTGAAAATTCTAGACAGGGATGTTCCTCGGCTTTCCATCCTCAAATCATAAGAAGCAAGTCTGTCTCACGGTGTGCCTTGATCACCATACCCCGTTCTCCAACCATTGGAAAATTGATTATTCCCAGCCGGAGCAATCAAACCCCGCCGTGGATGACCGGAACTGAATGACTCGTACGATTCTTGCAGTTGGGGAACTGAGGGGTCATGGCGGAGAATGAAATGTCCGCTACGGATAAAGCTTTGGCGTGAAGCGTCGGTCTCCGAATCCCGCAAAACTGGAGGACGGTCATTTGAAGGACGCATCAAATCGGTCTCCCGCACATATGCACACAACGGCGGCTAAATGGATGTGGGGTACTGATGGGCATCTCGTGATCAATCGATCATTTCCATCGGCTTTCAGGATGCAGCGGTCGTGGACTTGTCATCAAATCATGAGATGGCGGCTCGAACTCTTTCAATCTAATCATCGTGGCTTTGTACCAAGGTTCCATCCTTCCCTTAAATAAGCTATAACACTTTTCTACACTTGCTGAGCCAGCGAAGACTGGGATATTCAAGATATGTAAGGAACTAAACTATTTACGCTTCTCGGAAGTTCTCGTAATTAAATCCTACTTCCCTACTCAACGCGGCTTGAGTTGAGGTTTGCTGGTTGCAACGTCACCAAAAGGGGGGAAGCTCCGAAGCACCCACTCGCGATGTGCGACAATCTTATTGCCATCCCAAGGTGCGGCAAAGTAGCAGACTAGAACATTCAGGATTGCCAACGATTCGGATTTAACGGCAAGCCACAAGGCCGAGAACTGCGTTGATCAACTGTACTTCTGCTAGATTCTACAACCACACGGACTTTGAAGGGCCTTTACACCCCTGGTGTCCCTCCGACCAATAATTTTTAGCTAAACCAGGGGTTTCTGGGTCCTTTGGTTAGTACAGGATATGAAATTGACACTTAAATATTGTCCTGTTTGTTCTCGACTGCATGACAGGTATTCTCATGTTCTTGAGAGCCGACAAAAAACATTAAACAGACAGTTCGCTACAAATTGATATTTTCCGTCGTTTTCTATTGCTACCTATGTTAAGTACTCTATGATGTCCCGACCTCCATGGTCGCGATCAGGGATCCTAGGAAGGGTCAAGTTGGTCAAGACCAACCCTTAAAGAGGAAAATGGAGTCAAGCCATAGTACGGTTTTTAGGTTGGTTGGGAGGAGTGTTTGGAAATAGCATTCATTTGATCAATGATTGCTCATAACTAAAAGGCCGTGTGAAGCCGCAAACGCTCTCTAAAGCATCACTCGTAGAGGTGAAAGCAAAAAAATAATAATAAGTTGCTGTTTTTCAAAAGCTATGATTGAAGTCAGGTCTTTTTCTCTCCCAGGAAAGAAGGCAGCCTCTTAATATTATTCTAGCTATTTTATAAATTTATTAGAATAAATAATAATATAGCCTAAAGGAGTAAAGATAAGTAAATACTACCACCTCGCACGTGACTTCCTGCGGCCTGACGGAGGCGATAAAACGGGTCGCAGTGAATGAGTCTCACCGACTCCTCTTCCCTGTCAGCATCTCTGTATTTTCCACAACCTCAGTCAACAGCGGCAACCATGTGTAATCTAGAGGGCGCGGTAGAACTCTCGGCTGATATCTGGATGGTTGTTGTTGACCAGCTTGAATACCCGTGGGATATTGCTGCCCTGAGCAGAGCCTGCCGGTGGCTGCATGGCATCACCAATCATCTTCTGTACCAGCATGCCGTCAAATACGGATTTGATCTCAGAGCCATGTTCTGGGCCATCCGGTACCGCCTCCCAGGTGCGCTCAGGCATGTTCTCGAAGCCGGTGCGAATACCAACATGGTTTGGGTGTATTTCGACCCGAGGCCAGGGCCTAAATTCACGGCAGTCCCTACATTTGACGAGTGCCTTGGTACTGTGCCGGAAGGAGTCCAGTTCGAATTCAGTCTTATCTATCCGCGGCCATATTGTTCTCCACTGCACCTCGCGACATTATTAGGCGATATAGAGATAATAGGGATGTTACTTGATTACGGCGCCGATCTATACGCCGGCTCATGCAGGGTTTGTAGCTGCTATGATATCCAGGATAACATAGATCCCGAAATCACTTCAGATTTCAGATATCAATCGTTGTCTGATCCACGGTGGACGCCATATCATATCTCTATATGTGCAGGGCATATCCACACAGTAGAACTCCTCTCCTCGAGAGGCGGCGGCATTGAGATGCAAAGCATCGACCCATATCGGGATGTAGTCTATAGCGGGCTAACTCCTATCCACGTCGCTTCCATATCTGGCCAGTCTGAGATGCTCGGGTGGATACTGATGAATGCAGATAGGGACATTGACGTGGACGCCTTTGATGCCTGTGGCAGGACCGCTCTATTGTATGCCTACTACGCTGGTCACTGGGACTGCGTCGTGCGTCTCATTCGTAGTGGTGCGGACATCAACAGGTACAACCGGGTGTCCTTCTGGGAGGAGACAGAAGGCTATGGGCCTGATATCAGAACCCTTAATCGCCACCGCAACTCGGTACAGGGAACAATCCTCGCCGATTCAATCACCCCAAGCAGGTTCGAGGACGCCCTCCGGCTCCTCGATCTCGGAGCTGACCCGGTGATTGCGGACCAGGCGGTTCAAAACGGACTACCCTTGATTCACAGGCTCTGCTTCCTTCCGTGGTATACAAACTCGCATGATGGTTCACGCAAAGAAAGTCGCGCCATAAACGAAGCCGGACTAAAGCTGCTCAAACACTTCCTTGCACTGGGACTAGACTTTCGCCGGAGCGTAACTCAGTACTGGCGACGGGACCCCCCTATACCCGGCCATACGGCCTTAGGACATGCAGCTGGCTCCGGTAACTTACTGGCAGCCCAGCGACTGATTGAGGCTGGGGCAAATGTCGATGGAAACCCAGACGTGGACCTTTGCACGCCCCTGACCCGTGCTTGCGAGTGGAGTAACGCGAAGCCGGTATTGGAGATGGTGACTCTGCTGGTCAGCTCTGGCGCTTCCGTCAACAAACTGAGAGCTCAATCGAGAGCGCCGCTATGGGCTCTCATCTGCCGTTTCGGTGACCCTTACGATGATGAAGAAGAACACATGCCTGACCAGTTGCAGAAAGAAGTAATAGATCTCCTCTTGGGGCTGGGCTCCAATCCATGGAGGGGCACATCCTGCGGCGATCGCTCGTATCAGACTGCTCTAGACTATCACCTGTTAAATGGCGAATTCGACAAGTTGAACTATCTTGTCTCGAACTCTACCAAGGGGTCATACGGGGATGACGACATCCTTAGCCTCTGGAACATCGCTATACGATTTGAGGATCAGGCTTACCTCCAATGTGTCATCAACCTTGACGAGCGCGGCCTGCTTGCTCGCATGGAGCCAATGGCTCTGCTGGCTGTCCTCTCCCGGCACCCTGTTGATTTAGAGCTCGTGACGCGCCTTCTAGAGCAGGGCGCTGACCCCAATATCAATCATCGTGGCCGCAACCCGTTGGAGTGCATCATCACGCAAGCTTCTACGGAAACATCGAGAAAGCTCTCCGTCATTCGGACTCTTCTCGAATCTGGAGCTTCCATTTTTCAGGAGTTAGGTCCATCGGTGTTCACTAACCCCGTGGCCGAAACTCCGTTTACTCCTCTGGGGTTGGCAATACACTTGATGCAACCAGCCATCGGAATTCTCGAGGCGTTACTAGAGCATAAGCCTTTAAGAGACGCACCAGACATAGACCCCTTCAAATATATCCTGTACGCCTGTATCGTAGGTAACACCGAGGCACTTAGTGCCCTCATCAGCTCGCTGGGTCCCCTAACTTCAGGCATGCTGGCGAAGGCAAACATTACAATCCACCAGGTCCTAGACAACGTCCCTCAAACGAAGACTACAATAAGGGAAATAAACACAGTCATCGATTGTCTGCATATTCTTGTTCAGAATGGCGCCAGTCTGTCCGTTTTAGCACAACTAGGATCCGACGACCACCGAATAGCCAGGGAGAAGTTGGCCCGTCTATGCGACGAGGAATACTTTTGCACTGAGAACAAGTCCAAGTCGAGAGCAATTACTTGGTGTTTTCAACAAAGGTCCGATTTTTCAGGGAAGGGTGACCTATCATTCTTCAAGGGCGACACGATGGAACTCTTCTTTCAGTTGCATATATCGCTCGAACAGTTGGGTCGAATACTAGGGGACAATTCGAGAACTTGGGCGCTTCGGTTCGGGACAGGAAGCCTTAGTGAACGGGCGATAAATGGTGACTAGCAAGCTTGGATGTAATCATGTTGAGGGTCCCTTGTAATAGAAGAAGTTTGGATGATAGCAGACATCTATAGTGATCTAGCGTTAGGTACTAGAAATACCTGCTACTCTAACCTCTTACTCTTTAATATTAAGGTAGTATTAATATTAAGCTTATCCTTAGATATATATCTAAGAATATCTTAGCTAAAACTAAATAATATTAAGATCTACTTAATAAATAGCTTATTTAACTTAATTTAATTAATTTAAATAATTAAAATAATCTTTATAAAACTTATAAACTTTAGATTATTAATATTAATATTAAGTTTTATTATATTAAATATTATCTTTAAGAGATAGTATTAAGATTATATTATTTAGTATAATATATATATTAAGGTTATAAATATATTAATATAAATACTTTAGCTAAAAGATTATTAATACTTACTAGATTAAGTATTAAAAAGCTTTAAATTTAATATATTAAAGTATTTAAATAAAAGAAGATAACTTAAATATTTATTTAATAAATAGCTCATTTTAATAGTAAGTAAATTATTAATATAAAGATTTATAGACTTTTCCTTCTATATAACTATAGTCTTAGGCTAATAACGCTTTTTTTTTTCATCTTTTATATTTATTATATTAAGATATTAGATCTAGTATCTTCTACTATTATTTAACTTTATACTCGAACTCTCTTCTATAATAGAAGAAGAGATAGATAAGGCAACACATCAAGCAAGCTCTTTATACAGCTAGTCAGTATATAGGGCGATACACCCCTTGAAGGTAGGAGACGATTAACTATATAATCGTCAGATGGTCTAATATAATGTGCCGCATTGCCTTATACGGATCTAGAAAGCAAAAAAAAACATCTACCAACTTTGATGGGAATCTTATTAATGGTTGAGCGTCGGCGGCGTCGGTCTTTTGCCGCTCGTCGTCTTTCCCCCACTGGAATATATTGGATAGACTCGGTTAATCACTAGGTTTTGTAACCTGACTTTTCATGCCATTTTTGAAACAACAAAACGTGTAGTTAAACTTTTTGTTGCTTTGGGAGCGTATATAGGGATCTCGCGAAGATTTCGGTTCGGCCTGAGAGAGGCACTCGGTAAGCGGCTTGAGGCTGGTTGACACTATTTCAGTAGCGCCCTCCTCCCTGCCGCCCTAATCGCCGTGATGTACTGTAGGTAAGCGCTGCTCCATGTTGCTCCAGGAATCAGGAAGCGAACCATCATACTGTGGTTCAAATGGCGGCATGTTGGGCGACTGGTGAACTGCCCAGCGGTGTTGGGCGAATGTGGCGCAGGATCCTCTCACTGTGTTCTCTTTCACTGTGTTTTTAAGAGATAAGAAGTAATACTATTAAGGTTATCTTCTATTGAACCCTGATCCCTTCTGCTTCTTTTCCTCTCAATATATTAGTACTACTAGCTATCCTACTTATTCTTCTAGATAGGGGTAGATTTCTATAATAACTTAACTTTAGATATAAGGAATATCTATTACTTTAACCTTTAATCTTGAATCTTCAACTTTAGCTAAAAGCAGCTTCGTGCAAAAAGTATTTACTCACTAATAACGCTAATTCACATCTCATTACGTGTGCCTATGACTTGTCGCTCTACGCAATACACACCTTGTAATTCCGTAGACAAACAATACGTAAGCGTCGACTGCTAACCATTCTGTGACAGCTATGGATTGCCTCCGGGCTCTAACAAGACGCTGTTAAATGAAACATTGACGTGACGGAGCTCACCTTCCCTAGACGCATTAATTTAAATCACGAAATCACAAGCCACTTTTGAAAGATAAACTATAGCGTATCATTATCAGTGGGACAAACGAGGGGATCAAGACGACACAATCCCAGATTCATTCACTATCACCAGCTGGTGTAATACTAACTCCCCTGTCCGCGAGTAATCGGAGTACCTCTTGATGGCCATGTTCAGCTGCCACCCGCATTGGTGTCTTGCCTTGTTTGTTAGCCACATTGGCATCAGCTCCTTCGTCAATCAGTAGCCTGACTACATCAAGATGGCCATTAGACGCTGCCATGAGGATCGGGGTCCATCCCTCTTCATTAGCATCCGTGATGCGAGCCCCCCTGCTAATAAGGAACTTAACGACTTCGATTTGACCATTAACTGCAGCAGCTCTTAGCGGCGTCCATCCACTCTTGTCAATCGCCTCGACATCCACCCCCATGTCGAGTAACAACTTGACTACTTTGGGGTGGCCGTGAGCTGCTGCAGCATTGATTGGTGTCCACCCAATGTTGCTGGCTGCCGTGATGTCAACCCCGCTGTCAATGAGCAGTTTGGCCGCTTCAAGGTGACCATTGCCTGCAGCCACATGAAGTGGCGTCCATCCATCATTCTGGGCCACCATCGTGTTGACTCCCTTGTCAATTAGCATCTGAATCACCTCACAGTGGCCCATCTCTGCAGCTATCAACAGGGGCGGCCACCCACAGTCATTCTTCGCCGCGGCATCAGCCCCATTACTCATGAGAAGCTTTGCTAATTCAATGTTACCGTTTTTCGCGGCCTTATGAAGGAGTGTCCATCCATCAGAGTCAGCTGTGGTGATATCAGCGCCACTGCGGACCAGCAGCTCGACCACGTCATCGTAGCCGCCGGTTACAGCCGAGTGTATAGGTGTCCAGCCAGCCGTTTGAGCAATCGTCAAATCGGCCCCCTTCTCAACTAGTAGCCTGACTACCTCAAGATGGCCACCATCAGCTGCCACGTTGATTGGTGTCCAGCCGTAGTCATTAACAGCATCCAGTTGTTGCTGCCCCCCTTTTTGGAGAAGCGTCTTCACTACTTCTACCTTGCCATTCCACGACGCTGAATAGACGAGGGTTCTTCCTCTGATGTCTCGAGCTGTAATGCTAGCACCGGATTCAAACATGGCCTCGATAATGGCCATATTGCCGTCAAAGCATGCGCGGTGTAAGGGTGACCTCCTCCCTTCGATTTGCTCTTCAATGCAGCTTCGGGAATTGATCTGCCGAAGGGCAACAGTTGTCTGCCCCAGTCTCACGGCATAGTAGATAGGTCCCGGGGTCGTGGTCTCGTCCTCTGCATATTCTGCCTCTTCCTCGTTCTGTGCATCAAACCAAGCTCTCCACGAGTTCCAAGAAGGGTGAGCTTCGTCCATAAATTCGAGTATGCGTTCCAACGTGCCCTCGTCCATCTCCAACGGAACACCGAAATCTGCATGGGCGTACCATGATGATGCTGCATAACGTCGAAAATTGGCCTGGGGGTGGTTCCCCGTTGGGTTTGTGGTTGCGTCGCACCATGTCTGGTGAGAACGGACATAGCATAGGCATAGTCTTGCTAGCAAGGTATGTTGCCTTTGTTCAAGAGACGTTTGTAGGTCTCCGTTCGTCCCTATGTCTCTGATAGGAAGGCGGTGAACGAGGAACTCCTTGACCGTGAAGTGAGCAAGCTGAACTGTACGGTGTGAGGGGGAGGACGCCTTTGGGAGAAGGTCGCCCAGTTCTAAGAGTGGGCTGCATAGATGAAGGATTTCGTCGTTGATGAACTCGTCGCTGATGACATCGGGAAGATCATCGAACCGGACACAATCGTTGTCCTCGTCGATGAGCACTGCTTCGATTATCTCGCCAACGGTCAAGGGCCTAATCGCAAAGGCCGCCCAGCGTAGCAATGAGAAAGCCCGGTCTCTTTCTAGTTCGCTTCTGGTGATCCGGGTCCAATGCCTTTCGTAGAGGTGGTCGAGTCCAGAGGGGGTTGTATTAATGGTTCGCTCGAGTTGTCGCTTGTTCATCCATCCCTTGAGCGTTTTCTCTTGCATCTTGAGCCAGAGGAACTGTCCTCCGCATCGTTCCATCATCATTTCTGAAAGACTCGCCTTATCCTCCTCGCGCATGGCCTTGAGCCTCCTATCTACAATCAACTGTGAATAAGCCGCAGTATCGGCACGCACGTCTTCGGACCGTATCTTAAACTCGTTGAAGGTGCAGTGAGAGCTTTCTTGGAGGGTCTGTCTGATCTCAGCCTCATCCCGGCTGACCACTAAGATGCGTGTTGTACTGCTGGCCAGTTCCTGGGCGTCTTCAAGAAATCTTGCCACGGAACGAGAAGAGTCACTCAGTGCTGTACACTCATCGATACCGTCAACGACAAGCGTGCAACCCGGTACATCGCGCATGATCTCGCGCAAGAGTTGAATGATGGTGAGTCGCGGGGCAATCGGTTCTTGGGTCGTGTGCCATTTTTGGCGAACCAACGCAAACGCTCTATGGTCCGCTCCTACAATCTGAGAGACCCAATGGCGCATGGCCTCGTACGGGTCATTACGACTCTCATGATCAGACGAGAAGAAGAAGTGGCTGACAGGGGCGTCGAGAGTTGAAGACAGGTGGTCAACAAGATGCGCGCATAAAACCGTCTTCCCGAAGCCGGGTTGTCCTGACATCCAAAGTAACTTAGCCCTGTCTGTAGGGAAGTCTGGTGAGACCCAGCGAGTGAAACTTGGTTGATGAAGCATCCAGTCGCAAGTACCAGTCAATTTTCTATGGAGGGACTCATCGTAGACGTCGTTTGGACGACAATCACCAACGAGCCAGCGGTGAACCTCTCGTCGAATCTCGGCTTATTTAGCGTCAGCAAAAATGTCCTTCATTGTCGGCAGAACAGAAGCCTCACCCTCTTTCTCAGCTAGGAATTGTTGAATTTGCACAAGCCATTCATGGCTCGACTGTGACTCGGCGTGCATCATTTTGTTGGAAGGATCCATAGATCCTGGAGCGACCAACTCGTGCAATTGCTGCACCGATCTCCGAAACAGCTCGACCTGAGACTTCCGCTCTCCCTTTCCCCCGAATGCCCAAGTAAGCTTGCGTCTCCTCGATCCGCCAACTGTGCTCTGAAGGGCTTGTGCGCTGACGGGACCGAAACCCTTGCGAGCCCACGGCATCGCCCTGTCACCAGCCGCTTCCTGTTGTGAGACCCCATGTGGGCTACAGACCTCGTTGATGAATTTGAGAAGTCCCATCGCTGTCGCGGCTGTTCGTTCATCATCGAGAAGCTTGTGGTGCTCGGCCGAGAGCTGTCCGCCCGGACCGAGCCCAACGCTGTTGCCCCAGCGTTCGAAGCGCAGGCGATCAGCCTCAAACTGGGCATTCAACGCTTGAGAGTCCGTCTCAAATGACATGTAGTCCTTCGCTCTGTCAATAGCCTCTAAGCAGGAACTAAAGAGGCCTGCAAGTCCTACGATGCCTACTGCAAAGCTAGCAGGCTCCATGGCGTACTAGAAAAGGCAGTGATTGGAGATATTCCACCTCTGTAGAATTCTCATCTTTCATGGGAGAAAATCAACGGCGGAATGACCGAGCACTGCCACCTTTGTCAAGATGTGGATCAACCATTAGGCAGAGACGGCCTAATGTCATATGATGAGAAGGAATCTCATCCCTGCCAAGCCTGATCATCCGGCATGAATAAATAACTAACACATTCGGCCATTAAAATTAAAGACGACCCTGCCTTAACACTTTCCCCCTCGTGGACGGACTATGGCAACAGACACGACTGAGTTGGGAAAGGGAGAAGTTCCTCCACACCCCCCTCCGTCTGGACCCAAGCGTGAACGGTGGTCCGGCTGGGCAGCGTGGGATCAGTATTGCAGGGTACGCCAACAGGAGAGACGCTTAGATGCCATCCGTCAGTTCATTATACCATCTATCGACTACTTTTATAGCTTAGATAAAGAGAGTCTCCGGACCATCAGTAAGTCGATATTTCTCAATGTAAACAACTCCACAAACTGTACTGAAACTGTGTTGTACTATTGTACTATTTATAGAGCTGCTGAGCTTGGACTTCCCAGAGCCCCCAGACTTGGATAATTGTCCCTGCGACACGGTTGATGATTATCTCCAAGATGTCTACCGCATGGTACTCAATATCGCATTACCACGGAATCTCGATGGGAGAACTAGGTGTGGCACCAGACAGACGACTCTGGGACGCTATCTTCAACCCTACAAGTCACTTGAGGTCTCAACATTCAGCTCTCTCATACGCCTCCTAGAAGTTCTCCCCAGTGTTAACGAGAACGAGCCGGTCTTGACGAAGCTGTTTACGGCAGACTTGGACTCCGATGATCGTCCTTTCTATGAAGCCCTCTCCTACGCGTGGGGCGAAATGTCTCAGGCTGGTGAGGGGCAAAAGTATCATATACACGTAAACGGCTACAAACGGGCTGTGACTCCGAATCTACATGGCGCTCTGTCCTCACTTCGGCATGCCCATTACCCCAGGACGTTGTGGGTCGACTCGATTTGCATCAATCAGGCCGATGACGAAGAGCGAAGTCAGCAGGTCGAACTCATGGCTAGGATATATGTTGAGGCGCACAGGGTTCTGGTATATCTCGGCTCGTCTACACCTTCATCAGTTCACCTCTTCAGCACATTACAGCATCTCCTAGAAAACACCGATGATGATGCCAGGCAAGAAAAACACCAACAAGACGAACGAGACTACGAACACGAACGCGGCAACTATTACGACGGAGCGGCAGATCCAGGCTTCTGGAAGATTTGCCATGATGCTGGGCCAGATCTGATCGAGGGGCTCATCGACCTCTGCACGAGAACGTGGTGGACGAGGGTCTGGGTTTTACAAGAATACACACTGAACAAACGCGACCCGGTCTTCTACTGCGGACGGCTTAAAATAGCCAACGCAGTCCTGGCCAAGAACTTCAGCAGGCTGTACGACTGGGTAGAACATCGTAAGCGACATAACACTCCGTTGAAGAATTGCCCTCACCCGGCGTGCAGCATAACTATTATTCCCAACAAAGACGCGATAGAGATCCAGGATTGTGATCTTGAAAGGGAAGGTGAAGAGCAACGCAACGCGGAAGAATGCGGCGTTCTCAAGTTTACGGATCAAAAAGACGCAAGATCCTTGCTTCCCAAGCAAGGGTCCTTGGAACGGGAGTGGTCCGCGTGGGGTCAGCGAGTCTGGAGAACCAACCATGTCCTCAACTGGCGTTACTACTGTTCGACGGCATCGTTGCCAATCTTCTCGTCAATGGGCATGCAGGCTCAATGTACAATACCTCACGACGCTGTGTATGGCCTACGCGAACTCATGGACCCCCTGTTCCGGAGCCTCTTCCCACCAGACTATACAATACCAATTTCGACGCTGTTCACCCGTCTTGCAGTTTACGTCCTGGTGGCGGATATGAACACGAATATATTTTGGTACTTCCCTCACCGCCTCCGAGATAGTCTATTGGAAGGTGAGGCACAGTTAGAGACTAGAGAGGAGGTCGACGTGCCTTCATGGGTACCTGACTTTACGAGACCACGCGCCCCAACAGCCGCTGAGCCATCGCCGTCTCATGCTACGCTGAAGTCTGGGGATTGGGAGCTTGGCCCACACATATTCGACCGCGTGCTGTTCATGAGCGGTCTACTACTTGACGAGATCGTTGAAGTTTTCCCTCTGCCCTCCCACGACCCGTTCTTGCTTCTGCAACAGTTGTGGTATGTCGAGCGGTTATATATGGACCCCGGCTATCTTCACAGAGACGACGAGCAGCAGAGGGAGACCTTATATAAGATGCTGACAGCCTTGAATGGCATAACTGCGTATCCGAGCATTGCTTGGGCGACTCAGGGTGCCTCCAACCCTACCATCGATGTTTCCATAGTCGAAATCATCGGGGAACTCGCAAAGCTACAACAGTTGCTAGCCGAGTCTCTTCGGAGCTATTTGGACAAGATTCCATCCATTGTCGATGCCATCATGGGCAAAGAACAGCGCGGTGATGAGGAATCAACGGGACGGGCTTACGAAGGATCAGATCGAGAAGATGCGTCAGGCCTTGCACCAGCCGTTAGCGCTCTGCACGTATCAACGAGCGATTCTGGCGGAATTCCTAGCATGGACCGTAAAGGCTACATTCTACAGATAGGGAAGCGTCTCTTTGAGCTGTTCGACTTCCTGGCCATGGCACCAACCTGGACAGACTTTGTCGGCATATGCGCCTTTGACTATCATAACCTCCGCGCGCAGGTACTTCATAGGCTCTGCATCGTATCGGCACAGAAAATTGCGGACACTATAGGGCAAATGCCTGGCTATGAGTACTTGCAGGAGCGTCTTGGTCCTCGACAGCGAACCTCGGAATGTGGCACTACACACGCGCCCGTGGTGTATGGAAGGTACCTAAAGGCCATCGAGAACGGTACGTGCCACCCTCTCGAGACACACTTTGGAGAGGGTTTTGTGATAGACCTGGCGGCAAAGATTCACAAGGCCATGGCGACCATGATTGGCCTGGAAGGAGACACTGTTTTCAAGGCCGTGGATGCACAGGTTGTTCCGCAAGAAGCGGGAAGGGAATCGGCTGAAAAGCCGCAGCACATCGCTTGCACGATTCCGGCGGCCTGGCTTAGTGACGCGTTAAGCGAGGGGTGGCAAGGCGAAGAAAGGGTGGCGTACAATGGAGATCTATCGTCTTTGGGCTTCCCGCACTTTGAGGACGGCCACCCTTTTGGTACCCTGACACGGTGGCGGCAGCCCTCACGTCCGATCAAATACGACGTGCACACAGGCCTGCAATGTGTCGTCGAAGCACTGGCGGGGCGTGAGCTCTTCCTGACCGAGACCGGGCTAGTCGGGCTGACCGGAGTGGGTGTGGCTGGAGTCCAGAGGGGAGATGATATTTTTATGCTACATGGTATGTCTTACCTGCTTATTGCTAGACTAGAGCCACCGTCTGACCTTGGAGCTGCGAGGAAGAGCAGACGGGAGATGTCGACGAGAGGGATGAGAAGAGAGATCGTGGGCACATCTACGGTGAAGGGTATTGATCCCAAGGATGGAGCGGTGGAGGGAGCTACCATCCCCTCTTGGTTTAAGCCTATTACGGACGCCCGAGGACGTTATAGGTTCTATTAGTTGTTTTAAGTTAGTTATTTCATAGTTATTTATTTATTTATTTCTATAAGTAAAAGGTATTTTATAATTAAGCTATATATATAACTTTATTATATAGTTTTCTTTTAAGCTTATTAAAGATATAGCTCTTAATAATTAAGGGTCTTCTTATAATAATAAAATTACTTATAATATAATATATTTAATAGCTATAATTATTAAATTTATTTAAGCTTAATATTCTTTTTATAATAAGAAACTAAGTTAAATCTATATTATAAATTAATATATACTATAAAGAATTATATATTATACCTTACTTTTTCTTTTATCTTAAGCTAATTAAGAATAGATTACTTTAGATTATTAGTAAGCCTTTATAATCTAAGGATAAACTTACTCTAGATTATTAGTAAGCCTATATAAGCTACTTAGTATATATATATATTTATTTCTTAAATAGAAATATTCTCTTAAATAGTTATTAATATAATTACTATTACCTTTATTAAAACTAGCTTTTTAATACTTATATATTAATAGTAACTTATATAGTATTAAGATAACTTAATTACCCTCTTAGAATAATACTTTAATTAATTATACCTCTAATTTACCTTAAACCCCTATTTAGTATAAGTCTACTAATTATTATATATTAATAACTCTTATTTAGATAATTACTTTATCTTAATTACTATATAATAAATAAAAGATATTATAGTTACTATAATTCTTTCTACTTATTAAAATAATATACTTACTATTATTATTAATTAAGCTATTATTATAGATACTATAAATAAAGATAGTAATAATAATAATAATAATAAGGAAGATAAAAATATTAATTTAAAAGTTTAATTTCTTTATAAATAGATTATTTAACTTTAAGCTTACTTTATTAAACTTTAAGGAAACTTAACTACTATAATAAACTTAATAAAATAATAAGCTATTATAAATATTAATCTTTAAGCTTAAGCTATTATTATTACTTAAGAAAGAGAGCTAGAATAATTACTTAAGCTATTAATACTTAAGCTATTTAATAGAACTTAAGCTAAATTATAAAGGTTTATTATTTAACTTAAAGTATACTTTAATTATTTCCTTATTATATTTAATAATAATATAAGAAAGGTTACTTATATATATTTATATATAATAGTTAATAGACTTATATTAAATAAAGGTTTAAAGTAAGTTAGGGATATAATTAATTAGAGTATTATCCTAAAAGGGTAATTAGATTATCTTATTATTATATAAGTTATTATTAATATATAAGTATTAAAAAGCTAGTTTTAATAAAAGTAATAGTAATTATATTAATAACTATTTAAGAGAGTATTTCTATTTAGGAAATAAATATATATATATAGTAAGGTTATTATTATCTTATTATTAAGCTATTACTTTACTAAAGTAATAGATTAATTTTATTAATCTCTAAAGTAAAGCTTATTAATTTACTTTATATATAACTTCCTATAGTTTAATAAAAGCCTTTATTTATAATATAATACCCCTTCCTTATTAATCTTATCTTTAAGGCTAGCTTATTATACTTTATTATTTTTAATATATACTTAGCTTTATATTTATTTATATTATATATATATTAATAAGATATTTAGTTATATTTCTAAATAAAAGAAATTTAACTTAATATATAAATATATTTAGAAATCTAAGTATATTCTTACTTATAATTTTAAGGTTATACTTTATATTAAGTATATAGAAAAGGATATAGATTATTTTATTATCTTAAGTTTAAATTATTATATTATATATATTTATATTAATTACTTATATAATAATATTTATTTCTTAATATCTTTAAGTATATTACTCCTTTCTT